>UXSR01005390.1:0-88532 GCA_900604375.1 Mesocestoides corti | reverse complement strand
AAACCAGGCCTAGTTTCTGCTAGCTGCTCAGTTAATAGCCGATGTACAAGAAAACGTTTATTTGTGCCCATCCCCAAAAAAGTAACAGGAAACAGTTGACTACAAGGGAGGCTTCGCTTCATTGAGAATCCTTGGTGTGGGTGGCATCACCGTTGGCCGTGCTCTTGGACCCTTCGGGGTAATCACATTCGCCGTTTTCGCAGTCTTTGCCGTAGTTTTGGGTGGCGTGGCAGGCGTCGCCGTAGCACACGAACGCGCACACCCCCGAGTCACAGCCGAACCCGTAGAAGGGTCCGTTGGTGCACACCGGGGTGTTGCACTTCCTGAAGTTGTAGTAGCCAACACATCGGCCGGCATCGCAGCCACCCCAGTAGCCACAGTTGCCACCCTTGCAGCCCCGCTGACCTTGAGCGCCGTGGGCCCAACCGTCGTAGAGACCCTTCTGCGCCGGCTTCTGGGTGCTCTTTGGGTGGACACCGTACCCCCCGTAGCCGAAATTGCGACACCCAAGCCCGTAGCAGACGTAGTCGCAGACACCGTCATGGCAACCGTAGCCAATGTAGCGACCGGAGTAGCAGACGGGCTCAGAGCAGGCGTCGAAGGAGTAGTCCCCGCCGCAGCCGTTTCCAACGCAGCCGAAGCTCGTGGCAACGAAGCTGGCCAGGACGATAAGAATAGCACTTTGCATGTCGATGCTTCTCTGATGTGAGATGACCCCAAGCTGCACTGTTGCCTCTTTTATATATGTACATGTGAACGTACCCTGCACTCCTTCCAGCACGCGTCGTTCGATAAGTTCAACAAGTTTCAATAGGTCATGTCGCAGTTACCGAGAGAGCAACCCGATCAGCTACAATGCCGAATTCCGAGATTCTGCAGTGTCATATCAACCATCAAGCACACACTGTTCACACGATTTAGCACCACTTAACCTATGTTAAGGTTGAAATGCGTTCTGGGGAGGATTAGTCGCTGAATTAGCACTAATCAAGACAGTGAATAAAACCGCAAACTTTGTCTTGTTATCGATTCAACTAATTAAACCTCAAAATAGCAGCTCAAGTTGTGGTAAAATATCGGGAGTCCTATGAGGCTAGACTGAAGTTTGTAAATTAAAGGTGTAAAACCAAAAAACGGAGCAAATTTGTAAGATTTTTGCCGGATATCTAGAGCTCCTGGTGAGGCATTTGAGCAAGTGAACGGACATGGGCTAAATGTTGTCTAGTTCAAAGGTCAAATGCTCTGCCAATGACTGCCCCGTAGTCTGTTTCCGTGTTCTGCTACATAGGGTTGCTTAAAACCTTCGTTTTTTGTCAAATTTACAGTCAAAGAGTCATCATCACGATATCTCTACAACTATGGAAACATTCCCGCCACAAGGTCGTGGAAAGAATGTGATGGTTTGGAAGTGTGGAAGAAAGCGCTGACAAGTCCTTCCATTAGTAAGAATTTAGGGCGACACATTCAATCACTATAATTCAAGCGTAAACTCTACCGTACTTTGAAGTTCTGCAAAGATTTCGACCAGGTCTCGCTCGGAGGCTACAGAGTACCACTTGAACAAGTGTTATAAATTGCCACAAGATTATTTATTTCAATTTCCACGCCAGGAAATCTGTTCGAAATCGGCAGCTCCGTTGCTATGAGCGAGAAACTGAATAAGATGTCAGAAAACATGACGCGATTCAACAAGACGTGATTTGATGGCTTCATAAACACAATTGTGACCACGTTTTGTGTCGGGGTGCAGTTTACAAAGAAAATGACGATGATGAAGTCTGGAGTTGTCGTAACCACGGCTCACGAGTTGATGGCGGTGCCTGGGTCTGTGGACAGTGTCGGTAAAGCGAAGTTCCAGTCCAGGCAGTGACGTCGACTACGAGGTGTAAGAGGGTTCGACAATGCATTCCGACGATGGACCAGCATATCGGCGACCTGATGAGACTCATTGCAATTTAATAACCGTCGTCAAACACCAGGAAAACTACATTGATTTGATTTCAGACGCATTGTAGATCAGTATTTGTTCTCGTTAGGACAATCACTACATTAAAACAACCAGGCCCACGCTTGTCACCTTTGGAGAAGTCAGCGTTTGGCGAGCGTCATCGGACTTTACAAGGTGTCAGAATCTACATCTAATAAGTGTAGTTAATCAAAACATCAGAAAAAACCCCTGGACGTGACCTCAAGGGCAAGCTACTGCTTTCCCCTCCCACGCGATTAAATCTGACATTTTTGATCTAATTGGTTTCGCAAATTTGAATGATTTCACTAGATAACACAGACATTCGCTTGGTTTGGCGACGTAATTCACATGGAAATAGCCCGATACATCTGTGAAAAGTTTTTTTCGACCGTAGTTTGTCTAAAAAGTTGAAAACACCATAGAACATGAACATAACTCCGTCAAAAATAGCAATAATGCAAGCGACCTGACAAGGCCACAATTTCACTCAAAACCAAAAATCCGCCCCACTGTCAAAAATCAATATTTTTGCATCTGAACTGATCTCAGCTGATTGAATTTAAGAGCATTTAAAGTTTGTGAACAAAGCTCACAGCCTACTCGAACACAACTCGTTTAAGTCCACCAAGAGCTGTGTGTACTTAATTGATCGCGTTTCACATTTCCCCCGTTTTGGGTATATGCCTTCTCCCTCAAATTAATGAGTTTCCTTTCCAAAAAAATGATGACATACTATGACAATCGAAACACTTGACACCCTAGTTACCAATACCGACAAAAATTGTCTGTGGGCACTTAGAAAAATCGGTGAGGTCACAAGCAAATTAAAGGTCACTCCATTCTTATTGGTTGAAAGTGCACACACGCACACACAATCGCTAGAGTGCAGCATCGCACAAGTTCGATTTGATTCAGCATCGATTGAAACAAGTCCCGACTGGTATAAATGTATGCCTCAAGGCGCATTTGCTCTATCGGCAGTAAGACAGCACTATGAACGGTCTTTTTGTGGTTTTCCTCGCTTGTCTGGCATCGCCCTCATTGGCCTGCTACGGAAACGGTTGCAATGGCAGATACAACTTCCAGACATGTACCACCCCAGTCTGTCACTACGGCAAGTACATTGGTTACGGCTGTCGCCACGGCATCTGCCCCGTTGTCTGCCTCGGTGTTGGCTGCCGCGGTGTCAGTGGTGTCACCCCGCGATCTCTGGAACGCAGCGGCTTCTACGGTGTGTGGGGCAACGGCGCCTACGGACACCGCGGTTGCTATGGAGGTAACTGCGGGTACTGGGCCGGTTGTTTGAACGGACGTTGTGGCGGCTACTACGACTTTAGGCGCTGCAGAACGCCCATGTGCGTCAGTGGACCCTACCATGGCTACGGCTGCGCTAACGGTGTTTGCAGATTCATCTGCTTCCAAAACGTCTGCCACACACCATACGCGTATGGTCTTCGATGCTACGGACCCAGTTGTGACAGGTACTACCAACTACCCGAGCTGGAATGCAATGGCGTGAACTGTCGTGAAGACTGCACCGGCGAGGATTGCGAGAAGAAGGAGACGTCGACATCGAAACCACCAAACGGATCTGAGTAAACCTGTGGTTTAGTAGTATTGCACGCCAATAAAGTTAACTCGAGTCACAAAATGCTGGTGTGTTGGCATTTCCTGGATAAATGGACTAGTTAAAGTGGGGAGCTATGTTATTCAAAGAACAGTCACACTAGCGAGGCCACAGCAATCTTAAAACACCCGCTTTCTGGATCAGCCAATGGGAAATCAGATAAACTAAGGCAGCTGAGTAGAGTTATTTTCAAGTCCACAAATCTGCAGCTTGTGTGGTGTATACGTAAGATTTCGAGATTAAGAATTTGGTGGCTTTCCCTCTGCAAACAGAGTTTTAATTTTAAGCGTGATTTGGGCTGAATTGGGTATATAGGCTGTGCTCTTGTTCAACTGACCAATCAAATTTGAAATGAAATCCCTTGACACATGTCGTTGAATTTAATTAAATTTGTTTAGCCATAGGCCTAAAACAACAGTAAAATTGGTCTTTTTTGATCAGAAATCACGTGGCTTGCCATTGAAATCGCCGCCATTGCATATTCAACGTAAAAAACTCGCACGCAGCTTCAGCACTATATATTTGGAACTCAATTGTTGCGGCTGGAAGGCATTTGATTCAAACGTTCGAATTGGCCAATGAGAAATATGTTGTGGAATGGAGGACTAGCATGGTTGCCGCTTTCATCTTTCGCTGCAACTTCAAAGTGCCCTTCAAAATTTACCAACAGGGGTCCTAAACTGGATTGCTGGAACACATCGAACTGGTGTGGCATTTAAATATGCAGATATTCCTGCAGGAAACATGATTGGCCAGCCCGGTTCAAGGCCATGAAGGATCCGTAAATAAACCGTTTTGGCGTGGAGGTGACGAGGGAGGAGTGTGTTCAGTAAGGGGATGAATTGTTCAGTTATTGTCATTAGATCTCAAGACGCATGGTAGTTTGAAGCTCTCTGATTGGTTACAACTAGGTTTGTTCTGAATCAGCAAACTCACTGGTAGGTGGTCAACTGCTATGGGTGATTTTTTTAATTGCTACCGTCGACAATTCGGGCTAGAAATTAAATAAAAAACCGGCAGATCGGCGTACGAGCACTCGTGGACGTCAGTTGAGTAGAAATGACCCTGCCTAAGACATCGATGACCACCTATTTCACAGGCGTAGAGATCACGCAGCTAGAACACGGGTAGTAGGAATTAGTTCCGTGTATACCATTTAAACGCAATCTACCCTTTCAACATTCACAGTTTGCCTTCCGCTGCACATTACTAAATACCAGCTCAAATTGCGTTAGATAAAAGAGTTTGGATTAGCATCATATGCAAATTAGGAGTTGTTGATAGTTGTACTTTAGGAACATGAAAAATGATCCCTTTTGTAAAGTACACGAGAAAATTAATGGGTACGTAGAGAATCGCCAGGCACTACAATCTTGCTTGATGGCGTCAGCCAATGAAACAAACGCACACTTGAGTCAATTTTGATTGGTGAGAAAACTAGCTAGTGAGTTCTGTTCACCAGGATTTGCCAATCATCGAATCATCCTAATTTCTCATTTGTTTGTCTAAATTAGGAAAGACTGCAAACAAAATCGATAATCGATTACGTATCTTAGTAGTTTACACGTGTTAATTTTTCGTGCTTGTTTCAGCTGAAAAAGGGATGATACAGAGGATTTTTAAATTTCTTAATCATCCTCATCAGGGATCTTTTGTTGGTATTGGTGATCAGTGTTCAGGGGGCTTACGGGTGTTTTTCATTGGCTGCAAGATTTGACTGGTCATAAATACGACCAGATGCTTTCAGTTAGAGTAGCAAGTATTGATTTTGCAAAAAGAGAACTAATTATTGTAACCACTGGCCTTAAATCCATTACCACTGAAGTTTTCCAATAATTACTTTTGCTAATTAGAGATGTCGATTGTGTAGTTCAAGTGCCTAGTGAACTAGAACGAGGCAACAATTATTGTTTTGGCTTCCACTGCTAGCCACTCTTAGCATTTCGCCAAATTGGTTGAGCTATTAACGAATTCATCGTAATTGAAATCGTGAGCTGCTTCGTGAGCAGCATTTTCCTCGATGATCATTGGTTAAAATACCTGATGACCAATCATTTTAAAGTCCTGGTGTCTTCGTAGCCAATCCTGCGTAACCTAACACAAATTCGCATGCCTTATTGGAGGACAAATTTGTGCTACTAACTACATTAAAGTATTCGGTCTCCATTTTACATTGACATCATTAGTATTAATGAGAACACATTCATTTTGGAGGGCTGTGATAGGAAATATTTAACAGGTTACAACTCGTGCTCAATGTACACACCAACTTGAAAATGACGTGCTTAAGAGAACAACACGGACATCAACATTTTAACGTGACCTCCAAATGCACTTCATTAAAACAATATTTTACACTTGGCTGATGATGCTCGGGAACCCCCATCGCCATGATAAATAAAACCTTTTTCTAGTCATAATTATAAGTTAATCAAGTAAATCTGTCTCTTTTCTATCTGGACATCAATTAAATTTATTTGCTTTCTTAGCGTAACTTTGTGCAAAAATTTTAATCTTCGTCACCTTCTGCAAACACAACTTTGCTACTGACAGTGGAATTCAAGATTGGCGCGATCCAAAATATCGATTTTCCCGAGGTCAGATGCGATTTCAATCGAACATTCACGTTCCAACTAATTACAGAGATAAACATCACGTTTATAAGCACCCCACGCTTCTATTGTGCGAAAACTCACTTAGTCACGATACAATTTGTCACCTAACCCATTAGAATTATTTAATTTTTTGGAGAAAAACTAGGCTCGACAAACAACCCGGGAAGGAGATGCTTTCACCCAATTTATTGAGAGCACAAGACAAATTGAAGTCCCCTTAGGGCGTTGCCCCGTTCCCCTCTCGTTAACTTGTAATGCCGACTTCCGTTTGGGTTGGAACGATTTGTCAAGACTGTCTTCGGCCCGTCCACTCATTGTCCGCATTCCAGTTTTCTCGGTGTAGAGTGCCTCTATCGGCTGCTTTGTTTGTTTGAGTGGTCCAGTGTGAGTCACACGACATCAAAAGTTAAGGGTTTCAATTGGGAATAATAAAATTGCCCGGCCAGAGTGCAACCTTGAGTGCCTCTGTAATTAGCCAATCAGAATTAAAGTTACTTGCAATCTATATTCACGGTGACTGCGCAGCGTATTTGCGAGTAAATATCGATTAGTTTTATCGATTTGCTGTTCTGACCAGATGACACAATGTCTTTTTTAATAGAACGTGCCCTTTCAGGAGGTGTGCTTCAAACACGATAAATATTTGAACCTGGTGAGTCAGTGTACACGCATGATGCGCTGTAATGCGTCGTACGTGAGGCTACCAGCAGCTGTAAAAACAACAGTTGGTGGAAATGTGTCATTCGAGGTTGCGCTGACAGAAGGACACCCAGATGAGTAACATCTCAGCATCTGCATCAGCTACAGACGTTCCAGTGTTGGTAGAAGTGAGTTAACGATGTTGGCTAAAATTCGAGGCTGGAGCAAATTACAAGCTTAAACCTCGAAGCCAGTTTATCTTCCTCAAGAAACGATGGCCACATTCAGACAGGAATAGGTTCGCAAGAGTGAGGGGTAATCTCGCGCAAAATCGACAATTGTGCCGTCCGTGGCCTATTCAGATCAAAGTAGGGTGCATTGGAATGAACGCAATGCAGATCCGCCTCCCGAAAAACCCATTTTTCACAAATGCATCAAATAGCGGCAACAGTGGCATGCACACCTGGTGTCCCCAAGTCACGGCCAATTATCTAACAGTTGTGTTAACTTCCTGTTCATCTGCCGCCTGACACAGCATCGAAAAAAAACGAGTTCTCGCCTAGACTGGAGGTTGCTAGAATAGTGTCCTTTTTGTGTTAAAGCCAAATATCTGCTTGGAGTGGTGGCGGTGGTGGTGTGTCGGTGTGCGCGTGTGAATAGATCGTCGTGACATTCATCTGATTTTCCACACAAAACAAAAAAACCCGCACGCGCGCACTTCCGACGAAGGGCTCTTTGTAGAACCGACTCGCAGGCTGGTATTTAGGCAGCACCAGTGTCAACCGCTCGCTCTCACGCTCCTCGGACGGACAGCGAGAGAGGTATTTCTTTAACCGAAATAAAAATGCTGCGTGTCATGGTGTTTGCTTTTTGAAAATGTCGCGCTGAAATAAAACAACTCTGACCTAGGCTTGGCGCGTCTTTGACCAGTGACTGCAGGCGAAATCGATTTTTATCGATTCGCCCGCCATGGAAGTTTTTCGTAAGCATGAACTTTTGGCCCAAGTTAGCTGTTAGTGGCTATTCATTCAGGGGGTCATCGTTATGGTGAAGGAATTTGTGAACAGTTGGTCGGCTTCGGCGACGATAATTAATGAGATGCAGCTAGCGCAGAACGCTGATGCAGAATGCGTGAGATTTTTCTCTTGAAGGCGGTTATAGTTCTGTTTTCCGCGAGTGAATCATCCAGACATGTGTGGAGTTCTCTCGGGAGCGTCGAATCGAGCTGGATTCAAACTCACAACCACAGAAGCGCACGTAGCCAGTCGGTAGCTTTCTGACTGACGTATTTGCTCAGGCACCTAATTTCGTACCAAATTTGACTAAAAACGACGGTGGGTTTGTCGTTTATCGGCCGTGTGCACTTAAGTTCACACCTGTGCACTCTGCAAAATCAATTTTTAAATCAATAAAACCAAAGTAACCACAGCAGGTACTGGTTAGGGTGCAATCGAAGCTGCTGGCTCATGCACTTTATTATGACGTGTGTCGTCATGCCACAGTGACAACTATTTACCGATTCTAAAATCTAGCCAACAAAATTCTGTTCTGCTAGCAAGGTAATCAAAGAAACGAACTATCTCCTAAACTCCAAAAAACCAATGCCAGAGCTTTTTGCTGACTTCATTCCTCAAGCATAAACAGATGCATGTTTGTTTAAATTAATGCAGTCAATATTTTGAAGAGTTAGACCGCAAGAATCAAATCCTGCGTTTCCAGCACGAATTACTCACAAGTAAAGCCACAAACTGTCAACAAACTCGCTAAGCGTAAAAGTCCTGACTAGAGTCCCACTATGTTTAGAAAAAAAGGGGGCGCAGAGAAGTCTCCGGCGTTCTCTGCGCCCATGAAGGACGCTGAACGAAAGCAGCAATTTTATTGGTTTACACGAACCAATAACTGAGTCGCGGTCGCAGCTGCAGCCTGATTGGTTGAGAGCTGGCCAACCCCTAGGCAGACGCAGTCAGGCGTGTTGAAGCACCTCTGAAATGAACCTAATCAGGTCATTTTTTCAATCCATTGAAGCCGCAAGCTCTCAACCCTCCCCCCGGCACTCCCCACGGATTTAACATGTTTTTCGTCCTCAAATAACCAACGTCAGCACAGCCGCGGTATCTCACACCAACACAACATTCTGCCAATTATGCTGCCTGTAACCACTCTCATTTGGATTGTATCGGAATTCCTGGTTTCTGGTAAGCATATTTATTTCCACATCACTGATAATTTTTAAACTGTTTAGTTTGGTTTTTTTGCTAACGTAGACGTAAGAGAACCATGATTTTATTGGAGGGGTTTTTTAACCAGTAGTCGGAAGTAGATTGGTCGATCGGGTATCCACGAATGATGTTGATGGTGGTGAGCAGGTAGCCTTGTTTGACCAAGAAGCATTATGTAATCTTGTCACCTAAATATCCTCCGAGGAGGGATTTGCTTGTTGCCTCGACGCCTCCAACCAATTTTCGCGCGCCTAATTAACTCTAAGATGGTTTCTCCAGAGACCTCGCTACACGAAATTACCAACAAGAAGCGTGTTTGTGAGGTTGATTGATGGGCAGGTGAATAAAAGGCTGGCTAAACGCCCTCTGAGATTCAATTTCCGGGGCATGTTTTGTTTTAATCTGCGGTATTTTATGGCGCGTTTACAAACCAGCCTCAAAAGTAGTTAAGCTGAGCTTTCTCCCTCTGAACTTGTACACTGTCCTTTGGCGGTCGGGACGGACTCGTGTAGAGTCAACGATCCACTTTAGTCGGCACCTTTTAAGTTGGCGTTAGTGTGTGGGAATTTTTTGTCTCAAGTGGATTTAACCCAAATTTATGACCTTAAAGTACACGAATTACGTCCCAATTATCAGTTAGTTAGACTTGAGTTGGCGCAAAATATCACCATGGGTCGTATTTCGTGTAATTATGCTGTTTTGTGGATATTGACTGGACAAGGATGCATCACAGTTCGGAAAATCCACTTCATTAAAACGCAAGAAAATGGTCCAATTAGGAACACCCTCTTGAGGTCAGTTCAAGGCCACTTGCGATGTAGCGCGTCCGTCTTTATCAATATAAAAAGACACGAATAACGGACTGGTAGAAGGGTACAAACCAAAAGTACAAAACGAAATGGTGTTTAATGACCAAATCGTTACCAAATTTGGTTTAATGTGAAAAATCGGACGAATAAGCATCTTGATACACGTTAACGCAGAATGCACAACTGTCGTCTCTCAGTATTGACACATCCTAAAAACGAGGGTTTATCGTTTTAAAAGCGTCAAAATGAAACTCAGATCAATTTTGAGCAGCCTAATGAGGTCGGATTAAAGTGACCTAGAAGCCGGTCGCTAGTGGAAGGGCTAGATTAGGAAATTTTTATGCTTTTGCATGGAGCGAATTGTCAGAACTGCATCATTAATGAAGCTACTGCTGATTCTAAAGTGCTAAAACCTACGACCTACTCACTCGTAATGTACGCAATGTCGTTTAAATGCGCATGGGGAGGAAGTTGGTGGCAATAAAAAAAAGGGCGACTGATTGAAAAGGCCATTTTGTGCAAGACTTTACAGCTCAAGTTAAATGCAGCTTACACGCCAAGGCGACTTTACGACTGGCATGATTACTCACCTATTTTTTTTCCGGAGATAAAATCTTAATTAGGTTATCCGCTGTACACACACACACACGCCTGTGTGTGTATGTTCGTTCCTTTGTTTGTTTCTTTGGTGATAACGCCAATGCCCTTAGCTGCATTCACGTGTCATTAGTTGATCTATTCCCATCTTCGATCGGTTGTCCATCCAATCATATTCGTCTGAGACAGTACAGACTCCTAATTAGGCGCAGTTTGCTTATTTCTATTGGGTCGCACATATATCTTGCGAGCTGGTGTGTTTCCAGGCGCAGTGCCTCACAAAATGGTTCCTTCTACCAACCACACACACACCCGCACACAATAATGCTCCAGTAAATTGACATTAACGTGCGGTTTGATAGTCGTCGTAGACGTGATTCACTGCCGTGATGTCGGCGTTTGTTTGTTTTCACCTGTTGGCTGTTACCACACGACACGGAAATAAACTGAATATTGTCTGTGCGTGCGGTGAAAAGTCGCGCATGTCGTGGAACCAGTTTTGACGTGTTTACTGCGCTAACTCAGAACCTCACCGACCCTGGCAGGAGGCAGAGAGTGCAGTAAAACAATCGCGCGCGCGCACGGTTCTAAATTCGAGTTGTCTTAGTTCAAGAAGTGATTTGTTTTGCTGTGGTTTCCCCTGTCTTACGTAGAACCCCAATTTTTATTGGTTGTTGAGTTGTGTGATTGCAGCGGCCAATTAAATGAGACGCGCGCTCACTCCTCCCCAGCCTCCAAGTTGACCGAACTGAAAACTGAAGTGACGACTTCGTGGATTTTGGAACCAGTTTAATGTGTGAATTGCGTCTTCACTGATCTGGTGATCGTCGCCTGAGTTGTCTTGATCGGATCGAGTAAGCTTGATTTTGCTCGATTCCACACAAGGGATGTCCAGGTTAGGATTTGGGATAAAGTGGAGCAGATTTTATGCCTCTCTCCCTCTCTCTCACGCAATACAGGGAACAGATGTGCAGCCTGAACAGGAAATTGGACATCTGCCAGCCATCAATCACTCGCAGTGTATGCTTGCCTGCTGAGAAACGTCAAATTTCATTGGCGTTAGTTCGCGTTAATCCTCCTTAACCATCTAGCGCGGAGACTACAGCGCTCATGTTGGCTTGTTAGACAACGCAAACACATGTTCGCAGGTTCAAATTCCGTGTTAACATGTCCACAACTAACACAAACACACGGACTCACGTCGATTGAGAGCTAACAAGTAAACGTGAGATGTTGACTTTGAGTCCGAAGTCCATTTCAACATCTGCCTTAATTAACTTGTTGACAAAAATGATGCCGCTGGAACGCCTTAGTGGGCAAATTTGTTACAATTCGTTAAAAGTCTAGTGTTTACATGACACGCAAAGTGCCCTCGCTATTGTTCCCACAATGCCTGCTCTTCTCCCTGTGAATCGCCATCTCGTGTGCTTTCCACTCTTCAAATGAAACGTTTCATCGACTCTGGATAGTTGTGTGGATTTGCGTGTTTGTCAATGTGGTACATTGTTAAGCCGTGTAAGATAGGTGAGGTGTTTGCATAGGCGGCAACAAGACAAACAGTTCGTGTGTGGATTTGTCTTGCAACGGGCTTACTTGACAGGTGCAAGAAAGTCACAAATCAGACCACTCACAGCACCCGCCAACAATGCCGCCTTGTGCAACCACCCCCCTGTGGTGACTTTTTGAACCCGGTAGCACCGCCTGCCGTGGTGTTTGTTTCACCGGCGGCCACCAAATTCGGCGGTGAAAGAAGCCTTCGGCGTCAACGACGCCGGCGTCTGCTTCTTTTTGGCCGGGGCATCCACTTCTTGCGGTGCGTCGTCGGCATTGGCTGTCTTTTTTTTTCTCGCATTCGCGACTTCAGCCGAGGGAGCGAAAGCAATCGGACGTGACGGTGTCAAGTGGGTGTTCGTCGGTGTCACCGTAGAATTTGTACTTCTGATTATCTTGTGGGGGGATGTGAATGACCTCGTGTGACCTCCGTCGCCTCTAGACTCGATTCCGCCTCTTCTATTTGCCTTGCTTTGATCAACCCACCATCAGAGAGCACTGCCTTCGTCACCTTGCCGACGACACGGGTTAGCGTCACGTTCCGAGCACTCCGCTGAAGGAACCCGTGTTCCTCCTCTAAGGGGGAGGGCTGTGTGGTGACATGCGATTTGCGCCCCGTTGTCGGATAACGTGTGCACCCAAACACACGCAGAGTGATATACGAGCGCTGACGAAATCATAAGGGCTCACACTTTGTGTGTGCGTGTGTGTGTGTGTGCGCGCAGTGGAGTTGGGAAGGGGTCTGGTCGGGCGCTGTTCAGCCCCCCTGCCCCCCAGTCTTGAGCGGTGTCAATTTACCTGACAACAAGGCCGCGTCCGAATTCGGGAGGCAACCTGCCATCTCTGAACCCCGCCACACACACACACACACGCACAACACCAATCAGCTGATGCGTCGATGACGCTGATGTGAGTTAAATTTCTGCACACACCACGCACAGAATGCCTTTACAGATCGGGAAATAACTGCGTAGTTAAGCATGGTGGAATGTGCCGTTGTTCTACTACTACGCGCATTAGGAGAAAATGATCTCTTTCCAATATCGCAGGACTCGTTGGATTTACCAATTCTGACTTGTTTGATTTTGGCCATTTTGTGTACCCGAAAACAAGTGCTGTCGTGTTAAATACCACCAACTTACTGGAGTGTGTGTGTGTGTACACAAACACAGGAAAAAACACCAAGCTGACATTTACTTGAAAGTTCGGCGGTGAATTCGTGAGCGCCTTGTCGCCTCGCGGGGGAATTTAAACAAACACAGCGCCAGACTTGAAATTTGATGCGAAAATTGAAGACGCAGCGCTTGGTGCACACGAGAGTTCCTGCGTTTGAACTGTACCATTTGAGGGCCTTCTTGTCCGCCTCTGTGCTGACATCTGGCAGTGATTTGTGTGGAAAACAAGGGGATTCTTCGTCTTGATAGTTGGCGACATCTGCCCATCACTGCACAATCTCCACTTTCCATCTCCCTCACCCAGTTCTAATCGTGTTGGTGCGTGCTTGCGTGCGTGTTAGTGGCAAACCCACGTTGATGGGAGCGACTGTCAGTCACGTAGGTGGGACATTCCCGGTCTAGAGGCACTCTACTTAGTGTTGCCCGACCCCTCAAAATTGTCCAGTCGTGGAGCTTTCAAATGGCGACAGAATGTGGTTGCGTGTTGTGGACCCCTTTCCACGAGGGTAATAGTTGGAATCCCTCGTTTTTGCATTTCAAAGGTACCTTAGAACATGACATGACTAGTGCTCGTACGGAGACCTGTACCGTGTCAATCAAAAGGTGTTAGCTTGAAAAACGGTGCGGCTTGACTGTAGAATGAGTCGAGGCCACACGTCTCAGCGCTAATTTGGTTGTCTTGGGAAATGTTGACGCTCTCAACACCGCCACCTCGTCACCAAAACCACCTTGATCACCAGTACTGCCCACCTCCGCGCGTCTACCTCTTCCACCAAAACATCAACAACAACCACTGCCGCCACCACCACACCACAACCACCTCCACCGCCACACGTGTGTCAAGGGAATGCGTTCTCGTGGTGGCCTCGTTACTCACTTTAGATAAACGGTTTTGTGCGCACGTGTGAGTGTGTGTGTGTGCAGTTAGGCGGTAATTATGGTTTTGGGGGGGGGAGGTCGCGTACACTAAACTGGACGACAGTTGTGGTGGTGTGTGTGTGTGTGTATGACTCACACAGCAGTGTTTGGATGATTGATGGCCAAGGCTGCCTGTGGGAGATCCCGCCAAGCGTATTCCCGTGTTCCCGTGCGTCCACGTGTGACAGCCTGGGAGGAATCTGCTCGCCTTGATTTGAGATCTTACGGTGTTGCCAAGCCCCGCCGACGTGTGGTAGCTGTCAGTGACGTCGAAGACAGCATTCCTCACCCTTCCAGTTTTTCACAGGCCTGTGGGAGAATTTTGGTGGTAGGATTCCCGTTTTTATTGGCGCTGTTGCCACCCGAACGCGGTACTTAAATCTCGCTTGTCTTCTACGACGACAAGCAGCCACGCCATTCAATTAACTCGGGGTTCAGGCGTGAATGCACGAGGTCACCCGGCGGTTAACCGCGCACATTCATTAGCTCCGTTTAACCGCAACACTCGCGCGCACCCTGTTTAGTGCGCAAATTTTTTCTTAATTTAATTTTTGCATTTCAGCATGCTCGGCGCAACACCAGCAGACATGCAAATCAACCCTGCTTGCCAATCTGCCCGAGACGGCGTTTGTTGCGTCAGCGGAAGTCACACCGCGGTACTCAGCCTCGGCGGCAAGGTGCGCTTCGTCTTGTCTCTGTTCTTCTTCTTCTTTTTTCTCAATTTCTTGTGTTTCTCTCAGCAAAATGCTCTGCATAATCACAGCGCAAACTCCCTCCCCCGCGCATACCAAATTAGTCAGTCCACACCTAGCACACTTCTTCGTTTTTTTTTCAAAACACGCGCGCAAGTTTTGTTTGAGTCGATGTGCCAGCGACCCACTGCGGACTTGGCCATCGCGCAAGGTCACTGCACTTTAGTAAAACAAACAAGCCAGGCCGGTGGATGTGTGTTTATCGATACCCTGGCAGCCCGCACGATGAATCACGCAGTTTTAGCAAACCCGTGTGACTGATATCTTGTCAAACGAGCCCGAAAATCGCACATGACCGATTTTGCGGTCAAAACCACCACACACATGTCACAATTCTTCATGATGCATGACTGCTGTGTGTGCGTGTGTACGCAGGATTTATTGCGACGTCACTCCCGTTTACGTGGGACATTAATCTCCCAGACGTGGCCGTCGGGCGACAGCCATGTCTAGCGCGACTGACAAAACTTTTACCACGGCTGTAATTAATGCTTAACGCATGACTCACGCCGTCACAAGGTCATGCCGTGAGTTCGGGCCTAAAATAAAACTCATTGAAATAAAACGCATTGAAATTCACGACAATATCAGGGTTAGATAGTTCTTAGCACGCTATTGGTTGAAGTACCGAGTATATTTTTTGTGTGTTTGGACAGGATGTCCTCTGACGACGACATCGCCTGGTGCGTGGAGGGTGTTCAGCCGCACGACGAGAAGGAATTCCTCGAAATCGACCTCGGTCAGTTGTCCTTCGTGAAGCTCATTATAACCAAGGGTCTTTCCACTGCTGATAAGGTGAGAAATGCATTCTTATTGGATGGACACCTTCACGACCTCGCCGTCCAGTTGTAGCTATTCCACGAGAAGCCACGTGTTGTGTCGTTTTGTGATTAATTCGACTAGGCATTGACGTCTTGTCAACAGTTTTGATCGTTTCAAGGCATTACTGTGTGGGAGACAGTTGAATTCCACGTGGGTCTTGTGTTGGTTGGCGTGGAAACGTCGAGGTTGGATGGTCCTCTGCAAAGCCTCAAATTTGACCAATCTCGATTGGTGGAAGTGGTGTTATTCCACAGCACCACACCACAAGACATTGAAGCGTCAGAACCACGCCGATGTAGGCTTGGAAGTCCTGCTTCATCCATCGCATATTCTCCAGTCGAAGAAGTATTTGCGCCGTGGAATAAAGACCTTCCAGACATGGTGCCATCATCCTGGAATCAGAGAGTGGAGATGGAGTCTGTGCGTCAGAGTAGTTATTTCCGACCACGGTTGCCCTACTGTCACAAAACGCCAGAAGTTAGTTGATTTCTCGTAAAGCATAAACAGGGCGTTAGTCTAAAATCGCGATTGAGATTTGTTTGTTGGTGCATTGATAAACCACCACATTCAAACATCACAGATCCAAATCGCTAACAAATTTGGCAGTTTTTTTTATTATTTCTGAAGGCTTTCCACAAATTCTGACGCTAATCTGTCGCATTTCAGGGTGGGCTGTATATGACGTCGTACTACTACATCTGGTACCGTCGCGATACGAGCCAGTCGACGTGGATCAAGTACCAGAACATCAACGGAACAACGGTAGGTGCTTGAGTGTGTTCCCTCATGCTTACCCCCACCCATCTGACGAACAGGTCGTTGAACCGTGGCCACGGGAATTCATCATAGTTATGTTTGACAAGTTGGAGGAAAAAGTAGGCGAGAAGCAGCGGCAGCAGTAGCTACAGTGTTGCCTTTTTTGGCAGTTGTGCGGACTTAGGCAAAAGTGTGATCCAGCACCATCTTGCGAGCCGTGTGGATGGTGCTTTGTGCAATGGCGTAGGCTTCTGGTGTTGATTTCAGATCCACGGCACTGCAAGATGGATGGATGGATGGATGTGCAGCTATTCCAAGTATCCAGTTTCGATAGCTGTCATGCCAGCAAGGCCAGATGTGACAACATCGAGAGAACGAGAATTGGTTGTTGGTGGATCTCGTAGACCCATTTCACCAGTGGTTCTGTCTGGTTTATTTTCGATTAGATTTCACGCATTCCCTAATTCCTAGCACAACGAAGTCTACACAGTCAACCAGCCTCCTAAACAAGCCGTTTGTCATCCACACTGTTTGTTTTCGGTCACGTGATGTCCAACGCTTTTTTTTACCCCTGTGCAGCGCATGTAACGCTTTAAGGCGGCCGGTTTAATGCGCGACAAGTCATTTCATTTTAGTGTTGTGAGCACTAAAATTGCCATTAGTCTTGTCGGTGGTCGATTTACACAACCTCGCGCTTATTGCTCTACTCAGGGAAAACAATTTTATACCTGTCGTGGGGTGGACGCTTTCGGAATGACAGTTAAAACCAATTAAAGTTTGGTCTTTTGCACTTGATGAAGCCGTATATTGCCTTTAGACACGGAAAGGCGCATCGCAAGTTTCCTTCGAAGGTCGGCACTTCGTGAAAATAGCAAAACTGTCACAAAAAAAGCATATCGACTCGAAGCAGCTGCAGTTTGAAATTTCGGATCACGTTGAGTGGTTGGATTTAGTTTAAACAAATACGGGGAAACGCAAGTTTTACTGCAAAACCTATTTCCGGACCCAGGAAACGTCGAAGTTGCCACGAAACACCAATTTACTCGTTTGCAGAAATTTACCTCGGGCAAAAATCTGCCACTTAGGGAATGCAAACTTTGTGTCAAATCACGCATTGAGTGGTGCACGTAGGTTGAGGTGGTGGTGGTGGTGGCGGTGATGGTAATTCTACTTTACTTTGTTTACGTTTTGTGGGTTGACACATTTTTGCTTTTTTTTTTTAAAAAAAATTAACTAGCATTATTCTCCGAGAACATGAAAGCCAATCAAATGACGCGAATTCTGGCAAAGGCGTCTTAATTAAATGGTTATAATCTAACCCAATCACAGTTAATGAAAGCCCTCCTGCAACCCTGTTTTTTTTCATCTTTTAATTTTGCATGTTAATTAGAGTCCGCGTTGTAATCCGGTTTAATTGGTTGATGGATTAATATGCTATTAGCATTGCGTGCTAATACTCCTTTTTTCTGCTTCTCAACGTAAAATTTAGTCCCTTTTCTGATTGATATCATGAATTTACGTTGGTAGAAGTGTTTCACGGTGTTCGAAGCAATCCAACAATGCCATTGGTGCAAATCAAACCAATCGATAGTTGATCCACTCACACGGCTGCTGATTGGTCCGTTTTAGCGAATCAAAGGCAACCTCGACGCCCAGACTGAGCGCTACGTCTCAATGAATCCGCCGTTTGTCGCCCGGTGGGTGCGCATCTATCCCTTCACGCTGGAGCGAAAGCCTGCCTGTCTCAAGCTTGAATTGATTGGATGCAGTGCCAGTGAGTTTGTTCGACAAAAAACGACCACTTATGTGTAATTTCCAGCTTGTTTGGTGAACGCCAGCCAGCTTCCTGGCAATCTCGTGTTTCCGCGATCAGGATATTCGTGGTTTTTGTCAGTAATGGGCCGATCGAAGTTAGATCTCAAGCAGAGGGTTAGTAATGCAGCATCACTCGCCAAGCATGTAAACAGTAAATGTCGCTAAAACGTTGATGCCGATGATACAATAAACACGCCATCAAACGACCATGTGGAAAGTTCACCAGCGTGCGCGTGTTATTCTAGACAATAGATGGTAAAAAGTTTCTAGTAAACATTGATTGGCTATTGGACAAATTGCACCTGGCGGTTTGCAAGAAGGTGTATTAAAACAACCGACTAGTACCGCAAATCTTACGGACAAGCCTCAGTAATTGCAAGCGGTTCACTAAGACCCTAACCAGACAAGAATTTGCTCAACTGACTCTCTAAACGAACGTTCAATTCCAGCACATGTGTCCTAATTAAATGGCGACAATTGAATTACGCAAATTCAATCACAACCTTCGTGGTAATTCACTTTGCTTCACTAAGTTAATTTGCACAATGCAGACGCGCGATCTGTGATAACAAGGATTATTATCAAACCGTCTCTATCACAACCGCCAGGCCACAGGCTGCTCTAGTGACTCCCTCTTGCCTCGCACACCCCGCGGACACTTCCTGGTGTGTGTGTGTGTGTGGGTGTGATTTCTTCAAATCTAATCAGTGCCGCACGTTATGATGTCTTCTTTTAACTTCCGCAATTCCCGCTTTTATTGCCAACGCTGCTGTGTTTGTTTGACCAGCCGTGGAGTCTGTGCGTTTTTTGGGGAGTGAATGTGATTGGTTGGTGGATTGACTGATCACCTACCTTCCCCTTCTACCCCTGTTACAGATGGTGTCATTGAGTATCAGGCTCCCCGTGGACACCTGTTGTCTAAGTCACCGCGACATCGGCTGCTGGACGTCACATACGACAGTCCAGAACATCGCCACGACTTCTCGCTCGGTGCTGGAGGCGTCGCCTTCCATCGACAGGCCTTCAACGTCGGTGGACTGGGCAAACTCGTGGATGGGAAACCAGACAGTGAAGTCGATAGTGAGTAAGTCAAGCAAAATAGGGCGATTCTCGTCCAATGGCCCAGGTCGGTCTACAGCACCTTCAGCTAAAAAGATAGATCCAGAATTTGGTTAGAAACCAAGAAAACATCGGTTTGATCGCTTTAGTCCACTCGAGACGAACCTGTTCGTCGGCTGGAAGCGGGAGACTCGAAGGGATGGTGAACTCGACTTCGAGAGGGTTGTCTTCCGATTCGACGCCTTTTACAATTTCTCCGGTGTGAGTCTACTTCTGGCCGATCAACTGGGCTCTGAGGTGGCGCGACCCAAGCGCGTGGAGGTTCGACTGAGTCGTAGATTTCCACGTGGCACTTCAACCACCAATCCCTCCACGACAAACCTCGTCGCTACGCACGAATTGCCCTCGTCTGATGTCGCTGCTCTACGCCGAGTCCAGTGGATGCGTGTCGACTTGACGCAGGTGTCTAGACATGCAGCCGACGGAAACTCGACTCACACCGACGCCATCTACGACACTGTGGCGAACTATGTGGAATTACGGATCCATTACGGTGGACCGTGGATCGCCATCGCGGAAGTTACTTTCGATAACTGTGAGCTTGCGTTCTGACATCTGGTTGGTGTTAAACCATCATTCCAACTTAATTCTCACTTGGATTATCTCTGTTCTCCTTCTTTTTATGTGACATCAGCTCGCGTTGAAGTACCTCCAGAGCTGTATCTCCTGAAAGGTAAGCTGTCGTGAAGTATTGATCTTTGGTTTTACCGCGTCATTTCCGTCACTAACCTCCAACAGCATAGAGAGGAGTTGGATTCGCTTGTCAAGCGGTCTATGGGGGAGCTTGTCATCGGGTGTAACATGTCATCGCGCACGCACGCCAACATCACTGTCAACGACTGTCGTCTCTCTACCAAGCCAAAACACAACTGTTCTACCTTAATCACGGCGAAATCATTAAGAAAGACTGTTTTTTAACAAACCAGTAATTTAGACTAGTTCTTTACGAGGGATGTCTTACAGTCTCTGAAACGAAAGGGTTATCGTGAGGCACTCGTAAAAAATACCAGCCTGAGTTGTTTGAATTGGTTTTTTTCGTGAGAAAATTGATTTAATTCGGGTAAATATTAAACCGTTTTGTTTTAAAAAAAGATTAGACATGCCACCAATTTCGTGGCAATCTAATGGGAATAGGCGAAATTAAATTTCAGCTGTGAATTTTAGCGAAAGGGGAAATGCAATTCATTTAAACAAACATGCCATGCGCAGTAATGCACTTCATTTTCCAAAAAAAACCGCGATTTATTTGGTTTTAATAAATTGTTTTTTCTTTAAAATTTTGAAAAAAAAAACTGACTACTGGAGCGGTATCGAGTTCTTCTGCGAAAGACCAGCGAAAATCTTATCGCCGAAATCTCTAGTTGTGCCAGCGTAAAAACGTATAAAAAGACGTTCCAGAGGTTGTGTATCTGCGTAGTTGAGCGTGCTGTAGCATTTGTCATTCTACGCTCAAGTGTAGGTTGCAACCGAACGAAAGATTTGCCCGCGCGATATTTCTGTCTACGTGAAATTGTTTAAATCGACAGGCTTGGAGCAGTGGTTGTTGATAGCCAGGCACGCGCCTAGTACAAATGACTCGTCCGTCTATTCATGTGCGTAATTTTTTTTGAAGAAAAATGATACATTTTACCTGCATCGCCTCCAGTCGAGGTGACAAATGGGGGTTACTTCTGTTCTCAGTCTGGCTGTCTGGGTTTGTTACAGTGCGTAAATCATTAGTCATGCTTAGCTTTGGTGCGTCAGTGTTCGGTGATTAAAAGAAGCAGGTAGTTGCTTAGGTTGAATTAAGAAATGCCTCCACTATTTCTTGCAGAATCCGTCGAACCGATTCCATTGGTCGTCTCCGGTGGATCGGGCACGTCCAGCCAATCAGGAGGCGGCAACGCCAGCGTCGAAGCACTAATTCCACCGCCGTACAACCTGGCACCCATGCAACCGCACACCTACGCACTGGTCGTCGGGTTGGGCTGTCTAGCCACCATTCTCATCATCTTAGTCCTCGTGCTCTTCGTTCATTGGCGTCGTCGGGCATTCCTGGCAAGCCACAAACTGGACGAAATCAATCGCACCTTCCAGCACCCCTCGACTATGCAATTGATGAAGGCGGCAACGTCACCGCAGCCCGCGCATTCCACGAAGATGTGCGTCGGCGCGCAGCAGCTTCCGATGTACTTGAACGGTGAAGGCGGCGCTGCTGGCGGTGGTGGTGCGTATGTCGCTGGATTCTCTCCATCCGCGATCATGTCGCAGTACTTGCTTCAACAACAACACCAACAACAGCAAACCGGCAATATACCGAACTCCCTCGTTCTCCCCAACTACCACAGATCCCATCATCACCTTCCAGCGCATCCCACGAACGCAGTGAGTCTCGTGTGGAATCGGAAATCCTCAGTAATGTAATAGATGTATGAATGCCGTCAAGAGAGAAATTTGCAGGCTTTGTCGAGGCACTAAAGTCACCACAGATGAATTTTCGCAAAATTGTCCAGAATTGTCAACTGTTAATTCACTAAGGCATGCCATTACACTGATCTGAACAAATGATTGTCGCATGAAGCCGAGTCTGGTGAATATGCCACGTGTAGAGCTTCCCATCCCGAGTTCAAAAGGGTCTTCTGGGTCGCGCGAGCAACGTGAGGTGGTCGAGAGTTGTCTTGCGGTGGCAGTTCGACTTGCCTGCTTCCTCGCCCAGTAAATGGCTTTTTCTGATTCAATTCCTCCCTCAGTTTCCTCAATTGTCGACTGTAGCGTTCCGCAGTCACCGTCTAGCGACCACACCTTCCAGGATTTCGTAAGACAGTTGCCAAACACGAAGTAGAAGGCCATGCTCGGTCAACACACACGTGGGGGGACTCAATCTCCAAGTTTTGAACTATTCCCATCTGGTGGCGCAAACGCTCGGAAATGGCTCCGCGGACGCAATTTTGCATCTCCCGACTTTCGAAGCTACTGCCCGGGGCGTGGCTGGTCACTAAGACCAAAATCACCACTTCTAAGACGTCTCCACCGATAATTACACGTTTCATGAGACACAACGTCGACACCAAGAACACCACAGCAGCATTTTTTCCTTGTTTGGGTTCGTATAAATGCAGAGTCGAATATGCTGTTTAGCAGTTGCATACATAGATCGCACACACACTTGGCATCCAAGTTTTATTGCGTCATTCAACGTTTGTTTTGTCAGCAGACACCACCGGAGCATTCGTCGCACGGAGAGGGTGACAACCAGCCAGCCCTCTTCCCCTACTACCAGGCCCCAAATCAGACGGTAATCGGTGCGACGTCTGAATCGACAGCTGTCTACACCACCGTGTCTGACTCCGACCCCTACGTGAACGCCACACCGCGTCAACACCAGATGATGCGAATACCGCCTCCGCCGTCGCTGCCACTCCCGCCTCCTCCTCCTCCTCCACCGCCGTCGTCTAACCAGTCTGGGACCCCTGTGGAGCATCCACAGTTGAGTCCGTGGATGGGGACGCTTGGCAGAGAGGCGTACATGCAGCACAGCGGTAGCAGTGGAAGCTGTGGCCTCAACACCTTCTACCGCTACTCTGTGCCGGTGAATGGTGGTGCTTTCCCAGCCACTCCAGTCTACTCAGCACCCGTGTGGACGGCGACGTCTAGCACCGGAACCATGGATGCTGGCGGGTCAGAGCAATTCTTCCAGCAGCAACAATCACCACGGCAACTGCATCTGCTGCCGCAAGACGCCTCTGATCTACCCGGTACGTTCTCTACAACCAACCAATCACATTCGAGGTACCTGAAACCCACTCACCCCCCTTGCTGTGGATTTGACTGTTTCTGTTCAAGGTTTTTAGATCGACCAACTCATTTGGCTGTTTTTTTTCGTATACTTGGTTTAAGTTCATTAAGTATTAATCGACGTGAAATGGACACGCACTAGGTGCCTCGTGGGATGAAGCAGATTCGCGTTTTGAGCACAACTCCCTCTCATTTCCCACTCTCTCTCTCTCACTCTCGCTCCCTCTTAAAACCATCAATTATTCACCACGAACTCCTCAATTCAACCAAACTGATTGTCGACGAGAAACCACAACTTTATGTGAAAACGTCTGTGGGGAAGTTGAATAAGTAGTGGGTGCGCGTTGCTGCTCAGCCTAATTGACTTGGCGCCTAACTGACTACGTCTCAATTTGGAGGCGTAAAGAGAGGTTTAAAACAATAGTTAAAATTGTGCAATTGTCATCGTTGGCGTTTCCTTATTGACTTCGCAGAGTATTCGTCAGCTACGCCTGTAAGTTCAATCATCTACGGAGGATTCTACGGCCAGACGATGGCATTCAAGGAACCTCGACGCGGTCCGACAGAGGTGAGATTGATTTCACCATTGTGCCAATTGCATTGGTTAAGACACACCCAAGGTCATGTCGAATTCCCCGGATTGGCCAGTTGTAGCGAATAGAACACACAGCAGATCAGTTGCCTCATCTTCGATTAAAGTAATTATACGTGCATTATTTAACCAGTCGCCATGATGTTTTATCCAACCTCTACATTTTTTATCAGTAAATCTGCTCTGCTCTTGCCATTCGGTCGTTGAGAGAAGCAGATGTTTGCCTCGAGAGCTCTTGGGTTTTCACTCAACGCCAAAAGAAGCCAATTTTATCGTCAAATTGTTCATTTTTTTATGACATTCTGCGAAGAAACGTCGCGTTTTTGAACGTCCCATGCTATTTTCAATTTGATTAATCGCAGTATGCATCGGATGAGTCAGAAGTGAGAGAAATGTTGAAGGCACGCGTCTTCATGATTGGCTTCTGAACTAAAATTCGTGCCAAATCCGTCAAAAGTGTGTCAGCGTAGGGTGTGTTTTCAAATTTAACCGAACAAATTTCTTCAGAAACATGGCATTTTTCGTGTTGAGCGAGTTTGAGTGATGTGTTGATCAGTGAGACATGCCGAGTTCTTGTGAACAGCCACGGACCACAGGTAGAACCAGATTCCGCAATCTAATTGGCTGGAATGTTGTTGCTAAACTTCGGACTTCCAGGTCGTTAAATGACATACGCTGTCGTTGGAATGTGTCCATCGTTTAATTGCACATTTCTACCGATAGCTACTGGTGGATGTTAAAATTACCCTGTAATTAACTAAAACAAGCTCTTTTTATCACTTTTTCTATGTTCTTCTTCCCCACAGTCTATGGGTACCTGATTGTACCTCCGCTAGCAGTTGCTCACCACGGGGAATCGAGTCAAAGACAAAGCGGCAGACACTGATGCTTTTGTGATATATTTTTTCCTCCTACTTCCCTACCTCCATGTGTATATTACTCCCGACCTTGAACACTACTCCGAGCAATCCCATTGGTCTACGACTTGTACCGTATCTGCACTACCATCCTTACCTCCCTACCTTCACACCAAATACAAAACACTTCACAAGCACAGTTTTTGTTGATGGCGTTGCGCTTATATGGTGGCTTATAGGGACTCATTTGTGATTTTGGAGTTGTTTGAGTGACACTGATTATGGCGCGCGAATTTGAACCGTCCAATCAAAACCTGTTTGTTCTGACCCTAAGAGATCGCGTTTTGCAGGTTTAGGGAAGGCACATGTATTTGGGCGACTCAGGTTTGAGATTCGACAGAATTTGGTTCCATGTCAATGTGGACTTGGGAGGCCAACGAAACTGCTTAATTGGACTTTCGGCTGCCTTCTGGCAGTAAATTCACGAATAATCGAACCTTCACTGCTCTCTATAATCACTAGCCAGGAGCCACAGCTCACATGCATAAAGGCCACGCTTGTATACAACTTCCCATCGCTTTGAGCACATTCCCGTGTAATTGGGGGGTGTTTAATCTTTACCGCGAGGCTCCATTGACGGTACACGAGGTTTGTGGCGCCGAGTTTGCAGTGATGAGGAGGAGGAGGAGGGAAGGGTAGTTGTGGCTGGGGTGGGGAGACTAGCCTTTCAAGTACACCAGTTCTTCATGTCTTTGCGAACATGGCATCAAGCGGTTGGATTTAATGGTGGAATGTAACCTCGACAATTACTGTGTGGCTTTAAAATGGCCCTAAAAAATTTAAACTGCACAAACAGAAGCGCTATCTCCCGAGCCTAACCAATTAAAGGAAGCGATTAGTTTCAACGAAACTGATGCAGCATTCACTGGGAAATCGAAAGAAGCCAAATGCAGAACAGTCCGTGAGAGCACTCAAGAGAAATTTGGAGCAAGGGAGGATGGAGTAGCCCCAACGTCCAATCTTGCAAAGGTACCATTCGTCTGAAAACTCGAGCGTTCGACAGGAACTGTGTGCAATATCGCCAAGTTCGAATCTGTGTTGGGAATTATTGATTGACTTGAAGTAAACCAACCACGAATTGAATTGGGACATCTGTTTGCTACCACGACGAGTTTTAACAGTCGCGTGTCTTCAGGGTACTATTAAGATTACCATCATTTTGGTTATAATGAAGAATTATTTCTTTTAGTCGAAACCGCGATTTTATCAGTGCGTTGACTCACCGAAGTTTGTCGTAACCTGGTCGCCAACGGTGCGCTAACAGTGATAGATTCGTCGACATTACAGAAATGTACTTCGTGTTAATTCTCTCTAGTATCCGAGAAATGTTTGCTGATTGCAAAGGCCCATTTCCTAAATTCAGGCAGAAAAAATGAGACAAACTTGAGTGCTTTACATTGGTTGAATATCGCTCAGGAGTAAATTGAGTGAATCTCATTCAAGGTCAACGATAGCCAATCGACGCAGAGTTCGCTACTGTGTTTGTAACTATTGATTTTCATTGATCTTGGGCGGAACTCCACATTTAAACAATATTCTGATAATTTGACTGATCGATAAACACCTGAGGACGCAAAACTCTTTTTACCACAGCATCGTTTATGGTTGGATTAAACAAAATTTTGCAAGAGATTTGAACCAAGGCTATCGCTAATGCGTTATTCACTAAATCAAATTTAGTAATTACACAAGGCATTCTACCATCTGACTGGTTACATAACATACACCGAGTATATCATGCTGTTGTGGATTAATATCCCAAATTTTTCACAGAAAATTTAATAAAGAAAGTGTGTAAATTAGATTACCTGAAAAGCAATTATGAGAAACTGGACTAAGCGAGTGTGTTAATTGTCAAATGCATTCAACTCTAATGGCTGAGGTTATTAAATGCTAATGGGTTTTGCAAAATATCTTATGGTTTTGTTTTCCGTATTATAACGCCCTTGCCTACTTTTCAAAATTAAATCACGCGCACAACAAAATGGCTTGATGCTTTGACCAATCAGTTTGTGGCGTTAGTGAATTTAAAGTAATGTCAAAATAGCTATACTGGCTGTGTATCAATGCACACTCTGAATTAACCGCAACGTCATTAGTTACTTCCATCCGCTTCATATCACAGGTTTTTGTTTCAAATTTCGCATACAACTCGTTCAAAAGTTGGTAGAAAATGGAAGAATTCGGAATTCTCATTGGTCGAGGGTTGATGCCTACTTTCCTTAGGGAGTTAATTACCTCTGGTTGTCTTGCCTTCTGCAAGGAAGTAGTTAATTATATTAGTGCGAAATCCCTATCGGGCATAAACAACGATTTGAGTGGATTATGACAGATTCGCAGTGCACCACACCCATAGCTCAGTTTGGTGATTAATTTCTCCCAGCCAATCAGAAAAGTGCGCTTAAAACAACTCGCCTAGTGGTTTAAACAGAACAGCCTGGAAACAATTTAACCGATTCAGGTTTAATGCAATACGCCGCTGCAAAATTAAATTAAAATTAAACTGTTTTCCTCCCTCAAAACGGTCTAATCACACAGTGTGCGGTTACCAATCCGCTGCAAGTCTGCGGCTTTGACTGGCCCCTTCCCGTGTCTCAAACCACCTCGATTGTCTTCAAGACTTAAAAAATTGTTTAATTTACGTTAAATGAAAAAAAAACTTGCTATTGTCTACCACATAAATCGTTTTATAAGGTAAATGAGACGGTAGAGTAATCAAAAATGTGCTCTTTTTGACCAATGACATGAACTAAGCCTTAATTGTACTAGCCAATCAGCTTAAAGCACCGATCGAAACAGTACGGTGATTGGCTGGTACTGCACAGTCACGCGTATTGAGCGTTTTGTGGGCAAACATTTAACATAAATAATATTGATCGATAGTGGTCCACTGAAGCGCCTCCTTAACCCTTCCGATATTGTTTCACAACACCTCGGCCACATTTGGTGTACAGTGGCCGCATGAAAAAAACTCAAATTAGGCTACAACAGACAGGTACTTCTTTGTTTACAATACGCCGTTATTGTGCACCACACTTCTGATGGGCTCATCCGATTGGCTAACACCCTGATTGGTTGCACTCAAGTCTTTTTTTAAAAAAATTGAATAACATCATCCTTTTACTCACTTTTCCCCTAATTACCAAAAACGTGTTCTCGCCAGACGTAAACATGTTTTTTAGGCCTCAAGAGCAAAGGATATGGCTCTATTAGGAAAAAATTTAATCTGCGAATCTACGTGATTGGCGCCTAAGGCGCCAATCAAAACATTCCTTTTTTTCAATTTTCCGAGTTAAATTAGGAGATAAGAAATGCGACATTTTGGGCTCTTGTAAATTGCCGTATTAATGTCCCGAAATAGCGGAAGCTTGACAAGACTGTTAGGTAGTCTTCATTGTAGCTTTAAATGTTTAAATTTTTAGACAGGTGAAAAACAAACCCCCTAGGTTAACTTAGTCAACCTAAAATGTTGCCTGAAAAGAGTCATTAAATTGCTGTATCTGCGTTGACTTCAAAGTTAAAGCTAACCAGTCAAAATGTTCCCTTCAAAAAGCCCATTTTAAACAAATTAGTTGTGACAAAATGCGCGTTCTCAATAGTCAAGTTACTTAGGCAAATTCACCCGACAATTTGTTCCACAGGTTAATGTTTTAATTCACAAAATGGTTTTTTGTCTCTATTTGAATTGGCATTAATTTTGCCTTTTGAATCGTGCTGAATGAAACAATCTGTACACATATGAACATGTCATTTGATACGTTAAAACAAAATTTGCTCTAGGCTTGACCAATCACCTGCCCTTATATCCGTTTGGCGCGTGATTTGAATGCCATGATGTGATCATCTGCGTAAAAGAAGTCGCAATTTGTTGTTGTTGTTATTGTGACTTGTCGTTTAGAAATGTTGTTTATTTAAACAAAAGAAGACCCCTGATTGGTTGGCTGGTTAGTTTTTGTTTTTTTTTGATTTTATCCCTTATACGCAAGCAACCGCCTGCCAAGTGTCACATAGACAATAGGCACTGTTTGATTCGTTTTGCTTACTAACTTAAACAACAATCTCTCATTTACCCCAAGTTTCACTGGTTTGTAAAGGACTAATGTCATTGTTGATAAAGTTATCCATGGCACAGTCCCTTCTAGTCCATTTAAACAAATTCCGCTTGCGCAATTTTGTTCTTTTGATTAATTACGCGCCATAGATCTAAACTACTCCAAGTAATTTCTGCAAATCCGTAATATTCATCTAAATTAAAGAATTAAAAAGTCAATTTTGTGCCGTCTACATGCAAAAGAAGGAAATTTATGGCGCTTGCTAAAACTATGGAGACTAAAATATATCGCCAAATACTGAAAATTTCAAATTGAATAGAAAAACAATTATGTTTTGAGGGGCAAATCCAAATATCACGTGATGAAGGAAGCGTCTCTCTGTGTGAAGGAGAAAAGCTTGTTTAAATGTCAATACTTCAATTTGCAACAGGTATAAAATGTCAGCGTCTTGACAGCAATTCACTCTGGATAAAATTCAAACTGGTGCACCCGCTAAGTCACATTAAAACACAAAAAATCGATACTAGGCACGATTGGTAGCTACCAGCGGCCAAAATATCCTTCACTATTGACACTTGCGGTTGCCGAAATAGTAAATAGGGCAATGCCAAACGAGGAAATACTGTGGCGTAAAATCACAGGCAAGAGCATTACTCATCCTTTAACAAAACAATCTCAAATTATGTTTTGGACACGCAGCTATTGACAAGTTCTTTCCGGTGTTATTCTGTCTTGAAAAAAAGCCAACTTATTAGTCATGGACATACAAACACATGAATCTAAATTATTCCGCAAGTTTGTGCTACAAATAATTATAATTTTTTTTTCAAGGAACTGAAATACATTATATTTCAGTTACCAATTAGGAACCCTCCAAATCCTGTCACCTTATTGGCTGGATATTTGCAGATTTGACCTCGAATTAGCCAATGAGCAGAATTCATTAGACTTCAAGTAACTCAAGCCACAGTTTGAACTTTTAATAAATATATATGAAGGTATTCGACTGAATAACTAGAGCAGGTAGCTACCTCGACTATGTCGGGAATAGGATATGTTTGATGCAGAGCGCGATAACTCCTAACTTGTGAAAAGGGTGACTAAACCTGAGTAAGTACACTTCCTGCCATCAGACCAAACAGCAGCCTACAATCCGTGCCCGGTTTTAAACCTGGTAAACAGCCACGCCTGGCCACGCCCAGGTAAGAAAAAATCAATAAAAATTGATTAGTGGATGAAGAACACGAATTTAAATCTTGCACGCTCAGCTAAGAACTCAGGTGGTGTTTTTAACTTCGTGACAACATGATGCTGTACCTACTTATTTACTAATTTAAGCAGTTACTCTGCTTTGCTCTTCTTAATACGAGATAAACCATTTTCGCTGGTTACTGAAACCTGTGATTCTGTGGTTCGAAGTTCGAGTTTGGCTCGATTAATCGATTTTTAATGAATTTTGACCAATGCCTGTTTGTTTCCTACACGGATAATTGATTTAAGCGCGCGGGTGAAAAACTCGGCCAATGAAATTGTCGTCGTGTTTGCTTCATTATAAATTATAAATGTATGACTGAGCAGTTATTTATCCATGGGTACAGTAAATTAGAATCTAACGGTGATTACAAGATTCTGCAAACAGAGTGTGCTAAATTTAAATTGACCAATCAGATGTGCAGTGTCTGTAAAAGAAATTTTGCCATCTTTCAGTTGCCCTACTGTCGTCTTGGCGTTTTGGAGTAAAATTAATTATCGGCATCACTCGAGCGGAAAGAGCAGGCAGAAAACATCAATTTAATGCAACAATGGAAAGAATTTGCCCATCAGACGGCATTTTATCCACAAAATTCGGCAATTTTTTGGCTTCATGCTTCCTTGATCTGTTTGATTTTCCCACATTTAAACGAGCCAATCGAGTCGTCGTGGTAATCGATATCCTCAATTTCATTGGCTGAATTTCGTTCACCTCTAGCCTCAATGTACAACAGCCCGGATCTCATTGGTTAAAACTGTCTTGCTGTCTTGTCTTTCGGTGAAATTACTATAGCCAAGGGGCATTGTAGAAACCCATCTTAGACAGCGATCAAAGAGGCCGTCTCTATTTAGAGCCCATTTAAAAAAAACTGCTACCAACATTAACTGGCGCAGCAATGCCTTGTTAAGCGCAAATCGTAACTAGGTGATAAATTGTATGCACCTACACACACACTCTCTCTCGCCATGTAAACAAAGTGCTTTTCGCTGTCTGTCTGCACGAAAAAGGATTTCGGGACAAATTGGATGCGCAATGTCGGTATCTGCAAGTGGGGCAAGAGTTCCCTCCGGTCATCACTTACTTCCTGAAGTATATCACAAACAAACGGTTAGTACACCCCAATAGTGGAGAGGCGTCTGATAGTTCAGACAACTCCACAAAATCAACAACACCCGAAATGTTTGAAAATGGCTGAATTTTATCGGTCAAATTATGTCCAGATCAATAAAACTAGGAGGCTGAAGTTATCGAAGAAGATGGAGGTCAACGCATTGCTACAGTTGGCTACAAAAGACGCCTGCGCCAAGCGGCATCAGGTTAGACGCCAGCGGTGATGAGGTCACGGGTGTCGATGAGGTCCACAGTCACGGTTTTTGGGGACATTTTATGACGAAATTGCCCGGGGCAGCTCAGCGACCAGACCTGACCTCAATTAATGGTTGAAAAGGTCTGTGGAGAGTTGATTTTATCTCCTTCCAGACACGACAGTGGGTAGGTGTCAAATGCTGGTGTGGATTGCTCATTCGGTTGCTGGAGTGTGCCAAACTAGACGCATTCGAGGTATCATTGGCGGATTCGCTCTAACATCCGCCTAATTAGCGGCACCGTGCACACTTGGCTGGCTGGTGTCCGTCGATGGTGCCCGTGATCATTTATGTCACCCTCAGTTACTAAGGCAACAGTTCACTCGACTTTTCATTGGCTGACGAAGTGAATCTTACCATAGTTTTAGCAATCGTCCAATTAAATAACATTCTTCAAGTTTGGAAACCCAGCTAACCGGATCGATCAAAATTCAACCATAATTAGGAAAGACGAGTTCAAATGTACATACCTTCAACAACTACCATAATCTGCATTACCAAACACCCCCTGTGACCTTGAGTTCAATCCTAGAGGATGCTTCTAATTAGGCAATTTCTGCTCTGCTTAGTAAGGCATAGGACCACAATTAAAATGTGCCCCAATTCATCAACACAACGTGCTGCCAGTGAATTTAACATTGCGCTCAAAAAATACCGTAATTTAGCAAATGTCGAGCCTAACCGTACGCGCTGACAACTGTCAATGCAACCGTGACATTGGTAACCACCAATTAACCCGCATCGGTAACCGACGTTGTTTGTGCAGTGAACGGTAATTGGTATGTCAGACAAATGTCATCACAATGTGGACGTTTGGCAGTTGAATGCTCTGTAATTTGCACAACAAAAATGCAACTTTCATTCAGGCATCAATGAAGCACTCTTTGCCGTAGCAGACGAAGTGGCAGCGACCAGCTCTACAGTCGTATCCCTCGAGGTCGCTGACCACACAGAACTCCGTCTTGCAACCAGAGAACACTACGTGTACCTTCTCTTTCAAAGCACCTCTGCGGTTCCAAGACGAGCGCACTGGTCGAAGCCACGATTCCAGTTCGTTAGAAGGTGTTCTACGCCTGTTTTTGCAACGACCGTTCACACAAGGGGCTGCGCCGAGTTGACAGGCATTGTCTTCACATTCGACAAGTCGTCTTTCCGCAAGCGTCAACCAGGCAAAGAAGAGCAGCAATCCGACAAATTGGCCTTTCATGAACTAAGGAGGGTTACAAAGCCACTTTTCATGGGTGTATTATAGGGGTCCATAGAGTTGACCTGATCGATTATCGGAAAATTGCCAATGACGGCCTGAACGTTGACCTCAATATCGACCCATGTCGATTAATACGCATTATACACAATCCGAGTTGAAGTAAATGCGTATTTTCAGTTAAAGGTTAACATTCCGACTAGTGCTGTTTAAAATCACGCGTTTCTTGTCCTAACCTCACGTGATTGGTGTATTCAAACAACGGCCTTAAAAAGTTCATTTAAACAAAGCTCAAAAACATTCCTGAGTAAACAAAGGCAAAAGCATTGCATTAAAAATTTAAATTTGTGAATTTTGATTATGTTAAAAACAGGTGCAATGAGTTTGGCCTGTCAGTTGTGGTGGAAAAGAGTGGAAACGCGTCGCATTTCAAAGGATTCAACAGTGAACCCCGCTAAACTCATTGACCTTGAAGTTGCAAGCACAGGATTGGTTAAAATGGATGCGGCATCTTTGAGTTCTTGCTCATGAACGCTTTAGAATCCATTTTAAAAATTTTATCGATTGAATTACGGGCATGCAACTCCATGGCCCTATTTAACTGGCTAAAGCGAATTAGTCAGTGGCCACGCCGTGACCGTTGTTGAATGCCTTCAGATGAAATTTCAATAATATTGCCGTATTTTTCTTCTCTGGCAGTTTTAGCAAATGTTGAAAAACCAACCGTCCATTTCAGTGACTGACTGACTCACAAAATCTACCACGAGAATTTAAAAGCGATTCGGCCTGTGAATCATTTTTAAGGGGGCGGGGCGTTACCAATGCCCATCGCCTGCCATCTCCCATAAAATGCTAACTTGACTAATGCCAGTTACAACAGCGTCTAAAATCCATCAACCCCGCGACGCGTCACCCCAAACCAACTGTCCATTAAATCGGTTTTGTCCGTCTGGTTAATTTTGTTGCAGTATATGAGGGAAAAATAACACAAATTTCCCCGACTCCGGCCAGGGCATGAGTCGACTGAGATTGCAAAAAAAGTCGATACGGTAAACAGACGAGGCAGGCTTATTTTGGCTGCACAAAACGACTCGCGAAGGCAGGAAGCGGGAAGAGGAAGGAGGTGAACGTGACACTTGATTTATGACTGTTCTAGTTGGGCTAGCTTTAGTGCCAATTAAGCGACAGTTGGGTAGTTCATTTTGGCGTTGTTGAAATGTGCACTAAACAGGCTCAAAAATTTGCGGATTTTCGAGTTTGTAAAAATACTCCCGACCTAGTATGACCTGCCAGTAGCGTTTGTTGGAAGAAATTCGCATAATCACGAGAATCCTAATCACTGAGAGTACACACGCCATTTATGCACCACCGCTAACCCTTTTGTTTACTAACCAAAGTTTGCCGTCTGTCTGGACAGTCACCCAAAGTGCCAGAAATAATTTTCTCTTGATTAACTTTACAGCATTTGAGCTAGGTGTTGACGCAAACTCATAATTTCCTCTGTCAAATTTGACCTCGGGTTTGGTTTTGCGCCAAGGTCTTCAGTGATTCAAACAAATCGGCTTCAATTGAAAAAAAAGTCGCACTTTTAGGGTATTTATTTGAGTAAGCAGATCTAAGTTCAGTGTCGTCAATTAGTGTCGATGGGAATTATCGATCAGCTCATCGCGTTCTTCTGGTTGGTTGAGAATCAAAATTCAATTGAAAAGAGATATATACCGCCGATTCTGTTTGAGATTTCCTATTAAACGCATGGATTAAAAAATTTGTTTCAGCATCTCCTTGGCTGGCTAATTCCTATCCCCTTATAGCTTGACATAAGCAATAATTCTACTTTAGTGTTGACCAACACTGACATGGTTAATTTTGCCGCGCACGTCAACCGGCGCATTTGATTGGTGGAGAGTCGACAGTGTTGATGGTTTTTTGTCGAACGCCCGTCCAAAGCCACTTCAAAAGAAGACGGTCCTAGTTTGTGGACAGGAACGTACGTTTCAGTCGCGTAAGCGGCAGCAGCAAACGAGGTCACGCTTACTAAAGGATTGTAGTATTTGGGACGAACGCTAGGCGTTTATTGAGGCCAGTGGGGTAAGAGAGAGTGAAATTTGCAAAAAGAAAGCACAGACGTCATTGGCGGGCACTAATATGTGCGAGATGACACCTGTCGTGTCCACGGCTAGGCCATTTTACTCGTTGGACGTTCAAATGACTTCGAAAGAGACACGATTTTGGAAGGAAGTCAGCCCCGAATGTCGTCGACACAGGGGTGGGGAATCCAAACTACTAGACATGACCAAACAGCTGTTGTCGCAATTTGTGCATTACAAAGTTTCATTTCCTGAATTAAACCGGACAAGTAACTACTCGTTGCCATGGTGAGTTAGTGTAGTTAATTTAAACAAAGATTGCCCGCCAAATTTGGTTAAGGAAATGCGTGATGGTTGTGGATGAAGAGAATCAAACCCGACTACACGCAAAACTCGAAGACAGGAGATGGCAAACTTTGCGGGTTGGCTGAATCACTAGAGATTCCAGTCGCGGTAAAAGTTGCGGTTACGAAATGCCACGCAAAAACACAAATGTGCCGCTTTTTATCTTCCTATTTAAACAACTGGCGTCGAGTAACTTGGTGCACAGTCGGTGACTGCGATTGGCGCCAGGCAATTCTGTGGTTACGCGCTATCCCGAAACCGGTCTAAGTGCGAAAAGGCATCAGAGTGACTCAGAAGCTACCGTGAATTTCACACACACACACGACTGATTACCAGGCAACGGTGTTTAGAGTGTGGAAATTGGGTTTTTGTGGCCAGGGCCATAGCCAATCAATGCCACAGACTCGGTCAATTGAGCAAACGCATTGGTTAAACTCAAATTGCTATTATTGATTTTATTCTGTCGAACAGATCCAAAACTAATGTCTATTTGAGGTGTGTTAATTTCTGGCCAATGGAACTAAATGTGATGATAATGATTATGACCACATCAAGGCCACAAGTCGCTTGAGTCGCGGTCGAACAACTACCCAATGGAATCTTTTGTAGAGTGTTGATGCCCAGGTTGGTTGCGATTTTCATTGGCTACTGGAGTTAACAGCACAGTTGGCTTCAATTCAAATTCATAATATCGATTTTTGTGCGGTACATTTGATGCAATTCGTTTAATTGATTAGATTCAAACATAAAGCATCCTTTTTGATAATTTTGCTCTCCAGACAATAAAAATCGATAATGATAATGACGATGGCGGCCTGTGCAAGGCCAAAATTTAATTGGATCAAGGTCAAGTAACTGTCCAATGAAATGTCAAGGAAGTACCTAATGAGGATGATATACAAAGCACCAGCTCAAGGCCATGGTGGTGCTTATTGGATAAAAGCAGCCAATTGCAATAATAACAATACTATACTTGACTTTTTCATGTTAGTTTGTATGTGCAGATAATGGAAGGAGGTTAATCGATAAGGTAGAATCAGGTGCATGGCAAAATCGGCCCGTTGAGGTAATCAGCTCTCCCCAACAAATCGATTGACACCTCGTACACAAAGAGAGCCGATATGCAACCAGTAAAGTTCCTTTGATATTGCCAAGGCAACGCGCTGATTGGTGCAAGAGAACCACCTACAACAACCACAGAACAACGCGTCAACTTCTTCCAGCATTCAGCAAGTTGGAAGGAAAAAAAAGCGTTTACAAACTTACCCAACCAGAGGTCGCCTACGTTGTTTAAAATGCCGTCTGTGCCAACGAGTTCGCCAGAAACCATTTGATCGTCCACAATTAAGCTAATACGACCCTTGTTCCTAAAAACGATTAAAATCAATAAGTGTTACTGAAATTATTGTCAGTAGGATTTGTATTTGGATTATTGGTGAATCGAACTTGCCTCAACACCTGAATAATGTGCCATCTACCGTCGGCTACGTAGGGCGCAGATTTCAAATTGAGCGTCTTCCGCGAATCAAGACTTGTGTTTTCACGATTGCGAACTGAGGTCTGCGTGTTTCCTATTAAGCTGAGATAGATTTCTGGTCGTCCGTTGCTTAGAGAAAGAGCAAGAAATTCCTCAAACTTTTGACTGTCACCGGGGAGGAAGAAGATAAGGCCGTTGGGTGCAGCAGTTTTCAGTTCGATTCGCACGTTGTCCATCATGTCCCTAAATTTCAAACGATAACAATCTTTTCCTTCTGGATTGTCCCAAAAACATTTTTTCCACTCATTTAAATTAAGTAGGGAGATTTCCCATTAAAAAACTTACACTCCTCTAATGAGGCCAGAATATTTGATAAGCGTGGAATCCTCAAAGTTCACAGCTGCACGAAAACGCGCGTCACCATCTTTTGCTTCTTCACGGCTGGTTGGCGGCGAAATCGGCTCACTTAGTGGCCGCTTGTTGAAGGATTTTACCAAATCATCGTCGTCATCATCTTTGTTAGGTACGTCGTGTTGCACGTCTTTGGATTGGATGCCTATTTTGGCCTACAATGTCAGACCGACGGTCAGTAAAATTAAAGTCTACTGAAAAGTAGTCAGTAGTGCGAAGTGTTTTACCCTGATCGCGTCACAGGCCATTTCTTCGGCTTCTGCTGAAATCGCCTGTTGAGCCTCCACGTCGTTCAGCAGATCCGTTCCGCGCTTCGTGGCGGTTAGACGGCGAACGAAGGACATATGCTGCAGTGGCGTTGAACACGCACACTCATGATCCCCTCCTAAAGGCCTGCAAATGCGTTTGGGTGAGGTCGGATCGTTTCCACACGTGGAATAACCCTCGCCACACGGAGGTCCCTGCCATTGGATTGTGTTCTCCCAATGCTCCAGTTGGTGATCTCTTTGTACCACATCTGGTTCCCGTGGTGGTCCAGCTAACACCAACTCTGCGCCGTTAATTGTAACCTGGAAATGAAAAAAAGACGCATTTAATAATCTTCCGACAATTGCCACTATCAATTTCACCGAAAATAACCCTGGATTGGCTGCTAAGTTCAAAAAAACTGGCTCTTTACCAAATACGGTACAGTCGAACGTGATTGGTCAGATGTTTGTTGGTAATTGGAGTCCACAAGTAGGCGTAATGTCAAAATCAATAAAGTTTGAAATCGACGAACTACCTGCTGAATTGCACCAACAAACGTTTGCTTGGCTGGGACAACATCATCGAGGAATCGACTCTCTTCGTCTGGTATTCCACCAAGGTAGACGGGACTTTTCGACAAATCGAAACTCGTTAGCTGGAATTTAAAAAAAGAGTGCCTTAAGAGATTCACGAATTTAAACAAAGGTAAGGCGTTAAATTTGAACGTACCGCTCTGCGAAGATCCCGGTTTAGCCTTGGCAGCCCTTGTGGCAGCTGATGAAAACAAACAAGAATTAATTTTTAAATTTTAAAGGTAATATTATAAAATTACATTATTTGCTTGAGTGAAGACTCTGAGCATCTGACATAACCGCTTTGACAGCCCTTAGTTAGACAACTTAACTCGATTTAAACAAACTCCTGAATTTTACTCAATCGAAAATCGATATTGCTGACAGCGTAACACTGCAAAGTGCAACGCGACTCACATTGACAAAAGATAATCAACAGCGTTGTGTTTAAATTGCACGCGTATTGTCGCCAGGCAAAGTGACCTTGATCTGACCTTGACATCGTGCAACGCGAATGGTCGCCTCAGAGTTGCGCACAAAGGAAACCACTTACAAGTTTAACGCTGGTGACCGGTTTGTCGTCAAGCAGAACAGTTAAGTGGAGGGGATTCTTGTCGATCGTTAGACGATGCCAAGCCGACTCGCTGACCGAACAGACCTTGGCGATAGCCAATCGTTTTTGCGGCCCAAAGTGCACCAGTAGCCATTGGTAGAAGTAGGCGCGCGAAAACCTATTAATCCTGCCGACTCGCAGGTAGACCTTGACGCAGCCATCGGCGTCGGCTCGAACCACAACGAACTCGCTTTCTGATTGGCTAGGCGGAATGGCGAACATAATGCCTGCAAATCAGGCAAAAAAGACATGTAAACACGAAGCACGACTGCGCGAAAACGCAAGAAAATGCGCTCACCTTCGTCGGCTGTGCGCAGAAAAGTGATTTCCATCTTGAATTTGCGCTTCCGCAGAGCATCAGATCCTGATGGACCGGCGAGACGTATGAAGGCTTTGCCGTTGAATTCGGGAATAATCGTGGCTTCTAAAAATTCACAATTTTGGTCAGAAGGTTTGAGATGTGCGTACCAGTGCCTCCTGATTGGCTATAAATGAAACCCTGGATAGAAACGTGGATAGAAGCTCCACGACACCGTTTCGCTATCTAATTGGCTAGGAAAGTGGCCCTGCACCAACGGGGTACGGACCAATCGGGAAATAGGACGTAAACTGACCTGACTCGCAGAATTTGCCCTGCCAACCAGGCACGCAGACACACTTGGAGAATCCTTCGTCAAATGTCGACAGGCACTGACCGCCGTTGCGACAGGGATTGTTCAATTTGCAATGAAACAAGGTCTGCGGTTTCAACTTCGTCGGTTCGTTGTGGAGGACCTCAGCAAGACACTCCTGAACACCGTCATCTGGCGACTTTGTCCATGTGAGGTTGGCTTTGCCGTCCACGACGAAATATTGGATGTTGGATCCCGCGTCGACTCCACCTGAGGTCACTTCTGCTCCAGTCAAGCAGCCCGAAAATCCGCAATTAGGAACACGCGCGCTGAGTGAAAAAGGACATTTAATCCATTAAAACAATCATTTACTGACGTCGTAGATGGAGAGACCTTAGACCTTGTTTAATTGCAAATCGTTGGTCATTTTTCATTGGCCGTTGAATCCTGTCACCTCATTGGTCGGATATTTAAGAGGAACTCACCTTCCTGATGAAAGACAGCCAATCACGAGCCCGCCTTCTCGATGATTAAACAATTCACCGTATTCATCCGATCTCAACAACCTTGAGCGCGAATCGTCGTATACCTCGAAGGTGGAAGAAGTTAGAACCCCAAGAACCAATCCGTCGTCAGTTGACACCCTGGCTGACACCATGTGTGGACGTGGCTCCAGTTTGTGCTTGCCAACGACCTGCGTGACCTTGCCGCTTGCGAGGTCTTTCACGTAACTGAAAATCAGACAAATTAAAATTACTAAACAAACGTTTCTAATAATAAATGTGTTGCTGATTTGTTGTAAGTACAACCGATTTATTACCTCAATTCTATCTGCCCAGGTGCAATCGCCACCTTGACGAAGTGATACTGAGAGACGTCTGTGGCGCTGGGAACGGTAAGGAGAGCTACGTTGCCAGCGGTAACGCTAGCAGAAGGCGTGAAATTGAGGCTGAGAGTGAGCGGGCAGGTGATTGGCTGAGTTGAGCGAATAACTGCAGTGGCCATGGGCGTCATGTGGATTCCCTGAAGCATCGTGCCAACGTCGTTTCCATGGAGTGACGGTTTTGGCAAAATGGCGGCATCAGGAGCTTTGATTTTCGATTCTGCGTTTGTTTAAATAGACACATTTGTAGATCATTAAGGCGGGACAATACTACTTACATATTAATAGTAGCGAAGACTTGCATTAATTCCATTGATAACACCTCGACCTTACGCCATACATGATTCAAATTAGACAAAATAATAGAACGTTAATCGAAGTAAATGATAAAAAGCCTCAAATGAGGAGTATTCTTCTTCGTTTAAAGTTACCTTTTTTTGGCATCACGCAACCTTGGCGACGGTTGCTATGGTTACAGTTTAATCAACATGAAACCTACCTGAACAGTGTTCACCGGTCAGCAGTTCGCCATTTGGACAGATGTCACATTGTTGACCTTGAATTCCAGGTTTGCATTTGCACTGGCCAGTATGTGGGTCACATTGGGTACCACTGACAACGCCAAATCGATTGCACGAACAACCTTGGCGTTAAAAAGTGCAAATTCGCTCAATCAATAAAACAGTTTAAATGAGCAAAATGTTAAATCTGATTGCGTGTGTGGTTACGCGGGTTTCCATCGGTTACATGCTGTGCTGCCTACCAATCAGTGAAATCCCCGGCGAAACAACCAATCACATTGGTTTCTAGGCAGAGCAACCAATAAACGAAGGCAGCAACTTACTGACACAAGGTTTGCCATTGGAGATGCCCCAATAGCCGGCAGCGCATTGGTCACATTTTGCACCCTCAACACCCCAGTGACACCGGCATCGACCCCTGTGGTCGCAGAATTGGTCTCTGGAGCCAATTTTGTTGCAGCCGCATCCGTTCTCCGAGACGCCGTCTTGGAAAACAAACAGTGTGTGTCACAAGCCAATCAGAGTAGAGCAAATCCGACCAATCACTGGGCTAATTGGCTGATTTGAGGGAAGCGCCGGAGGGTACCACTGATTTCTGCCGAATTAGTCCCAATCAGCCATGTACACCAGTCTAAAATCGAGCCTTAATTCTATTGGGCCATTACTTTTCAGTGAACACGTTTTGGTCTAATGAATACGGCCATTATTTCCTTTGTCGTGTTTCATATTAGTTAATTTTGCATTATATTACTAAAAAAACAGTTAATTACGTGAGTCAGTAATGCAATTTTATTTGTTTTAATATCCTAGGAGCGCAAAAAAGATCAATTGACCCAAGGTTATTCATTGGTTCATTAAAACAACTCGGATTAGCGATAACTTAAACACCATCATTTGTAGGAGGCAGTACAATAGTGACATACCAGCTTGAATATCGACGTTGGTGGAGGAGTTGGCGGTGGAGGCGTAGGCCTTTCGACACGCGATGCCCGAGCCATCGACCTTGACGGTGATCTTCTTGACACAGGCCTGCCTGCGGAGTTCACAGGCGCTGGGGTAGATGCGTCCATCAGTTCCACAAACCTCTCCAGGCAGACCCGGTTTGGGACAACTTTCGCGACACACGCACTCGCCGTCTAGACAACGCATTCCCAGTGGGCAGGGCTTCGAACAGGTGGCTAAAGACGCCAATGCTTAGATATACTACTTAAACATGCAATTAAGTAGCTGGGCCCTTGAGGACTGTTAAGACAACCAAAATGGGATTCTGGATTGCCAGAAACTCAGGGATGAGCTTGAAGCTTACAACTAATCGATATTTGAGGTGAGAGAACACGTATGACTCACCACAAGGCTTCGAATCGACAACTTGGATGTCCTTTTGAATGGAGCACGCGTGAACCTTCAGGAGGCACTCGTTTTCGTAGGTCCTTCCATCCGACCCACACACCGGCTTGTTGACCTTGAGCACAAAATTGATGCGTTTAGACAATCTCTCACGGTTAATAGGCTAAATAAGGTAATTTTACCAACTTACCATCAGACAATTGGTTGGACAGGCACAAAACGCACGACCCGCTTCGTCGGTTTGGCAAATTGAATAGAAGTGGCACACCTTATTTTGACAGGCATCTGCAATTAAAAGTGTAAAGTGCGTGTTTAAAGCAACTTTTACACCTGGCCAATCGTGATTGGTTATCAGGTTTTGAGATAGCCAAAATTAGATACTTAGAGAACAATTACTTCTAGCCAATGGTGTTTCTTTTGTTGCTGAGACATGACCTTCAACTATGATTGGTCAGGGCACTTATATTTTGCGAAATCAGTAGACTTCGTTACAAAAATTGACCTTAAATTCGTAGGAAATAGTTAAGTACAATAGAGAAAAGAAAACAGCAAATTTGTGTTTAAAAACCGACACCTGATTTGTAATGACTTATGACACATCACAAAAAGACTACTCTATTTCCACATTAGCAGTAATCATTGTAACACGATTTTTTGTCTTCATTTTAATTAATGGCCTGAAGGTTAAAAAAAGGAAAGAGTGAATTAGCTGGATGACGCAGAACAAGTGTGCACGTAGCGTTTGGCAGGGCCATGCGCAGTTTAAATCGACGATTCGTGTAACTTTTCTGACGATTTAAACAACCAGTCGTGCATAAAACACGTTAAGATGGTGTCCACGCAGTGTTGATTCATAACACAACGGGTTCGAGTGATTGACCAATGGGAACGCAGCAATGGCATCTTACCACAGGATCCCCTCTGTTTGACCTTGAGCTGTAGTCGACCACTATGACAGGCGGCCGCACGTAGGTGGCACTCGCTGCGATAGGTGCGTTCGTCGTTGCCACACACCTTCCCACCGAGGCCTCCTTCCGGACAAAATGGACAGCCGCATTTTAGGGTTGGTCCGACGTAATTCAGGGCTCTGTCGCGATTCGTCTGGGTCGTTTCGATGGTGCAGATCTCGAAGCCGCGGCAGTGCAGACCGTTGCGTTCACACTCGTTGTTTGATGTAGCTAAAACGAGGTTCTGGATGAGGATATGGACTTTCTTAAACGTGATTAGTGGATTTTAAAAAAAAACTGGCCAATCAAACGCCCCAATTAGCTGTGATCAGTGTGCAATCGATTGGACGAAAACAGTGATGTCTACAGTGAGTTAAATTGATAAATAAAACTATGCAGTGAAAAAACTATCAATTTACAGCACTGTCCAGCGTAGACGACCCAGATGTACTTCTTGTTGAGGCAGGCCGTTCTCAGGAGGTGACAGATGCTGTCGTAGGTGACCCCGTCGGATCCACAGACCGGCACCACGATGGCCGGACAGCTGTCTGGACACACACAAGACCGCCGACCTTGAATATCCACCCGACATTGCTCGCCTGGCCAATTACAGCTCTGCTCCAGACAGGGGTTGACACCTAACAAGCAAAACATTATCTCAATGGCCGCCCGAACAACTCACCAATCAGATTTGAGGTCATTCTTGGCGCCTTCAATGAATTTAAAGGAATTGCTGTCAATCATAGCCAATCGGAGAGCAATAAAATCGATAAATTTGATTGAATTTTCAGCACATTTAAAAAACTAAATCCCGTGATATATCAACCGTGGTCATTAATGATACAACGGGGCAATTAACCGAATTTTTTATTTCCTTACTAAATCCCAAATGATGTTTGATTAGTAGGTGGTTAAATTCAACCCACAGTGAATAAAATTGGTCACGATACCCACATCACAAGCTCATATTGAAATAATTAATTATCGCGAGGGCATTCAACATGGCGGTCGCCAGTAATCACGCAAGCATTATCTAGGATTGTTTTAGTCAGACGAATTAAAAAATAACCAATTGCGAAATCAGTTGATTAAAACATACATTTAAAATAAAATTGATCTTTGAAATCTGTCGGAAAATACTGACAGTGTAAAAATATTTCTCAAATATCATTCACAGAGAATTTGATAGGCTACGGTGTCAGTTTTCGATTGGTTAAAACTGCAGCCATATTTATTGGAAAAATCGAAGCACGTGTTAGCCAATCAAAATCAGCCTTATTTTTCACGGTGGTTAACACGATTTTGCCAGAGATGGAGACGGGTTAAAAAAAGGTTTCTGCACTACAACATAACGAAGTGAATCATTTCTTCATCGTGGTCTTCTTCTGTTTTTGACCTTTTTTCAAAGGTGGTTGGTAATGTTGTGGAGCAGAGAAAGACAAGAAATTGACAGCCAACCAACCAGCAGCACAGTTGTGGTCAAAGATGACACGAAGATGCTGGTTGTTGAAGCAGGCTTGGTGTCGCATGACACAGACGTTTGCGTACATTCTACCGTCGTTGGCACACACTGGCTTGGAGATGGCGTTGACATCAGCGGTGGTATTTGTGGACGTGTTGCACTGCGACAACTCCTCACCGCATCGACACACAGGTCGTCTGTGCTGGTCCAGCTGGCAGACGGTGTCCATGGGACACGAAATCGAGTCACACGGATCTGTGTGACAGGAGGGTGTGAACACACACACACACAAACACACGCAACAAACACACTCAAACGCATGCAACACACGACATAACATCCATGAAGGAACAGGCCCTTTCAGAATGCGTGTCCCACCTGATTCCACCAATGATCGATTGCACAAAATATCGATTTTATCTAATTCCGGTGACTGGGTAGGCCACTTTGCTAATTTTCAATCACTTTAGTTAAAAATATGTTCGTTTTAATAAAGTGGCTGCCTGATTTACAAAATGTCAGATTTAATTATGATTTTCGGCTGGGAGAGACTACGTTTCTGGCGAAAATGAGCCTGGTTTGAATGCAGCAGTCAAAATATCGACCAGACAAGACAGGGAAGCGCATGCAACTGCCACAAGATACAGAAAATCGATCAATCGATGAACATACCACATTGGCTGGAATATTTAAGAGTAATATTAGACATAATGGAGCAAGCCTCGCGCCTCAGATGACAAAGGCTCTTATAGGTAACGCCATTCGACCCACAAACTGGTCCGGCGTCGTCCGCGTCGCCAACATCGAAACAGGTCTGATGGCAGACGCAGCGTGGCTGACGAAAGTCGCCTGATGGTACGCACCATGCATTGAAAGCACAGGTGTACCCCCGGCACGGATCAGTGATCCCACTTTCAATCGGAAATCGATATCGAAAACATGCGCCTGACGAGTGAGTTGAGCAGGTTTTGAGTAGGAGCAGGGGGAGCAGAATAACTCGCAAAAAGGTGGTTGTCATTTGCATGTTTGGCTACAAATGAGCGTGTGTGTAACAAGAGGAGAATGGTGGATTGACCAATGGCGAGGCAAGGAAGGCATTCTAGGCTTCTGATTGGCTAACGCATCTTCGACTTTACATGGGCTATTTCGACGCAAGCACAAAGTAAATCAGGGAATTAATGAGAGAGAGAAAGTAAAACGGGTGTTTCCAAAGCAATGTAGTAAACGTGTCCTAAATACTATTGGTTAGTTTTGTTTATTCGCGGTTGCCATGGCGCCGGCTGTTAAAATCGGACGATTTCTTACCTTCAGGAGGAGTCTTGCACGGGCCGTTGTGGAGCCGACGTTTAGGCGTCTGCTGAAGACACGCAGCTTGTTCGAGGAAGCACTCCCCCGGATATGTGACGCCATCGTCGCCGCAAATTGGTTCTCTGTACCAACTGGCTGAGCAACGCAAGTGGTCGCAGCTGCAAATCGAGCGCTCTCCATCCAATCGCATCGTCGTCACCGCAGAATTGTAGGGATTGGCGTTCGCGGGGATAGTTGGTGTGCACGATGCACCATATTTACAGTAGTTTGCGTAGTCACAAAAGATCGGCTCCACGTCTGTGAGGAATTTAAAACACCACCTAGATTTCGGTGCAGCGGCTTTTCATCAGGAAAAGCTTTAAAATAATACCTACTTATGGTTTTACAGTACCGGTTTTACAAAAGAAGTCGTGATGGTTTTTATTTGAAAAGTTGTTCTACTTAAGCGGAGGTAAGATTACTAGATTGAAGGCCTTCCGGCAGCGAGCTTTTAGTTTCAATTATTTGGTCCTGGCAGAAAACGTCAGTGACCAATCAAAACTCCCTTAATCTAGTTTTCTGTCCTTTGATTGGTTAATTTACGGCCGACAGGTGTTGGGGGCCGTTGCAGCTTGTCCTAATGCATTTCGGTGCAGATGTTTGAGTGATTACGCAAAGCGCGCAATCACTCACACAATTGACCTCTATTTCGAACACACACAAACAGGTGTTTCTCAAACTTGAGCTGTGCTGTGATTGGCTAGAAACTGTTTCATCTCGAAATTAACACCCAGCGTGGGCGCTTGTGTGATGAGGACGATGATGATGATGATGATGACGATGAAGCCACCATCAAAAGAAGCTGAGGAGACTTCGCCGGAATATGACTTTGTCGATGTGAAAAATCGGCGCAGCTGGTGTGCGCAACTTCAAATGCCATTTATGCGAATCTAAACGTTTTGGCGGTTGTTTAAATCCAGGCTAAATGGCTACCACGAAAAAATATTCGCTTTCTCGTGAACAAATCTATTTTAATGTCCGCTTTTCAAAATGTATGCAGACAAATCGGAGTATAGAGATTCACTATCAGACAACAGTTCTGTTTAACTGTTTTGTGATAGAAAAAAAGTGTTAAAAAGATTAATTGAGTGTTTAAAATGAAATGTGCCTGCGCGCCAATTCTGAGAAATTAAATTCTGATTGGTTAAATCGACCAAATTGCATGAATTAGTGTAATTGTAATTACTAATTGCACTGCTCCACATACCACACAAGCTGCAATTCCTCGTGACTATCTAAGTGCGCAGTACTGTCGACGGCAGAGTCCAAGCCACATTTTTGTTACATGTAGATTTTAGGTTTTGTGTGCAAATATTGACAAATTTGGTTTCGATGTCTACGAACAAGGCTGACCACCCACGTGATGAGAGCACTGGCGTAGTAGTAATTCAAATACCGCATTCCTGTTCTTATCTGTTCAATAAATCACCACACAGTGATGGTGATGATGATGGCGATGATGATAAGGATGACAAATCAATCGATAATTACCAGGGAGTCTGGCAGGGCAATAGCCCCAATGTTGGATGAAGAGATTTTCGTCATCACGACTGCCTTTCTGCTTTGCAAAGCAGGCGCGCAGTTTAAGGAGGCAGGGATTAAGGTAAGTGTTGCCGTCGCTGCCACACACCGGTTGAACGGTAACCAATGAGCACGTCGGAGTGCACTGGGGCTCCTTCTCCACCAATCGCTTCGCTCCAAGGCCTCCGATTGGTTCCCGGTTGCCCTGAAAGAAGCCATCTTGTTGTGGCTTGTCACCGAGTTCATCTACGACCTTGGGTTTGGTTTGAGGCGGTGGTGGTGGCCGCTGTTGAACCGGCGTCTGTCGACTTTTTCGAAGGATCGCTAGTTCTGAAGAGTTGACAAAGAAAAATCACACACACACACCTAAAACTATCCAATTACCGAATTCCCATAGCTGGCGTTTTCGGCTAGGTCAGCGGGATATCACTAACATCTGAGTTGACGTGATGTGAAAAACGATGTCGCCAAACAGACCGTGAGAACAAAACACTTAAATCTAAACTCAAAATATGCACAAAATCTGGATTTATACGTGGGCCGGGTTAGCAATACTTGACAACCAATCAAATCTGTGCTTCCCGAATCGACCAATCACTCACCAGCTTGCTGTTGGCAGTCGCGCTGATTGACCGCAGTCCACGAGACAATGGTTAGGGTGGCTTGTTGAAGACACGCGGCGTGTAGCATGTGGCAGGTACTGGCGTATATGAGGCCGTTGGACGCGCACACCTCACCCGTGCTCAGACCGCACCTTCGTTCGGAGTTGAGAGCGCTGGGGGTCAGACAGGTGCAGACTGCGACTCGAGTCAGTGCGGCGTCATTCCACGCCTCGCAAACAGCGCCTGGATGACACTGTTTCCGCGAACAGGGGTCCTCCTGATGACCTTCAAAGTGTCGAATAAAAAAGCCACCGAGGTCACGTACATTTCGAGCATGATCATCTGTATGCGAATGTATCGATTTTTTGATTGTGTAATGCCACCGGCGCTAAGTCACCTTTCTCAAGCGCTGATTGGTTAGCCAATACAGAAAACAACCCAAGCTCTAATTACCGCGATCAATAAGATTAGTTAAACGAATGTCGTAAATAAATCATCTAAAGTTTCGTAAAATTTTCCGTGCTTCCAATTAATAATTGGATTCATTTATCGATTTGTTCCCGAATTGTGGTATGCACAGCAAATAAGTCTTACTTTTTTACTCATTCCTTTTATTACTCTTATTCTAAGGTCTAGTGTGTGACCTTGAATTGAGAACTGGAAAGGTGAGAATATGAGTCAGTGTAAGGTCATACACCTGGCTCCACAATGATCGTTTCTCACACTCCACACAAATACACATGAGAATTTTGAGCATTTGACGCTACCATGAGTATAACGTTTGTTCAACCACGTTCACCTAATATTGGTTGCCAATATCGGAATATCGGAAAACACGCACTATCCAATCAAAATTGACTTCAGAAGGAGCAAAAGCGTACTTTCAGATGCTATTTGTCGTCCGCACAAAACGTTTGAAGATGGAAAATAATAGGTTACTCAACCAATCAGGTTTCAACAAGGGCTCTTTGCTTCCTGGTGATTGGATAGGGACACTGTAATTTGATTGGTTGGCACTTTCTGTACTCCCCGTTTTTTACAAAAATGTTTCTAATTGTTTGTAAAAATCCTTGTCGATTCAAATTTTCGTTCAAAAAGTGAATTATTCGAGTGAACAAATATCACATTAGTTGCGAAAAATAATCTTGTCTTGTACCGAAAATTCGATAAAGAGTTGAGGGAGCAGAATATTTTGCCAAACCAATAGATTAAACCATTTAAAATTCAGATTTCATATAAAACGCACAGTTTGCTCTCATTTTGAGAAAAACGGGGATAGTTGTGATATTTATCACTAATAATACCTGGTGCGTTCATTGCAAAAACGATTTACCAATCAGAAAACCATCTTGAAATGTGACATCGAAGTTAGAGACAAATTCGATAGATAGTCCATTCCTTTGACCGACCTCGAAGACCAATGGATGTTTGCAACATTCCAACAAATCAGATTGTCGGAACTGGTTCACAGAACATGGTCGTGTGGTAACTCAGGAATCTCGAGGCAAACATTGACTTCTCTCAACTCTTATAGGCAGGTTGTTTAAAATGCGGAATTTGCAAAATATCTAAATGACTTTTTTAACCAATGAACTCACGGCTAGCATATGATTGGGCGAACTCGAAGACGTAATCTTGTCGGCAGTAAGGTCACATTTGGTGATTTTGAGTTGCAGAACCCCTGACATAACCCCTTAGCCAATTTTAGTTAAAACCGGCGAAGTATGTCATGTTTGTTTAAACGAATGTGGCTGTCGCTATGGTAACGCATGACGTTTATTAAATCGATATCTCTGATGCAAGTCTATAAATTTGTTTAAACTGGCGAGTCCTTGGACCTGATCGAAAATCGATCAAATTAGGTAATTGAAAATTAGCACAAAGAAGGTGACTGCAAAATAAAAGATAGGCGTTTACTCATACACACGCACAAGTTAATTGGATGTCGCCATGTCAACATATTAGAACGCCGCCTGTGTCGACTCTAAAAACGCCTTTTCCCACAATCAACGCGACTAGTCGTGAGAACAGGCTGAAGTAGAACAGCCCGAGGGATTCTTGAGTGAAAAAGTCTTCGTTGTTTGTCGTCTGCAGATTTGCGATGCATTAGCAGCCACTAAATCTGCCAATTTTGCCGGTTCAAGCAGTGGTGCAAGTTACATTTTATAGTTTTTCTTGAAGGTCAACATGAGTCATCGTAGTTGGTGATGCACACTGCCGATTTCGTCTTGATTGGGGAGATTTTGGACAATGTGAGAACACCACGTGTGTTCTGGCAATTTTATGATTCATTTCAAACATTCGGCTGGTTCCGAATCATTTTTAGCGCCGCTCATCCACTCAAACACCGCGCTGATAGCAACGCCAATATTGATCACTAGTTCATTTAAACAACTGCAGAGTGAAATAAACATTTGGTTTATAAAAGGGAAGATTTCAGCTTGGAATGACAAAGTAAGTAACTGGGATTTTTGGAGATATAGTCCCTAAAAACGAATAATTTGTTTGAATTCTACAAAAATTGCACACGACAAGTATGTGAATGTAAAATGAGACCCAGGTTCGTGTCATTTGGTGCTTGAGATGAACACAATCAAATCCTTTTGGGAAATCCACTCACATCTAATTACGTTCATCCCCACGTTTTCAGTTTTTTTTGAAAGCAATTATCTCATCAATAAAATATTGATTTGCAGTGTATCTTACGGTCTTCTCTCCGTACTACTTCTCACTTAAATCTGCATTTTGAATTTTTCAAATAAGCGCCATTTTAGTGAGACAAATTTAAACAAAGTTCAATGCAAGCAGGATTTCACGGCGGTGTCTTACTTGGTGATCCGTAAATTCCACGTTGGTTTCGAAGGATTCGGGCAACAAGTTTAAGTTCGTTGCCGACCCATTCGTAGGTGGAAGCCCAAGTCTCTGAAATTCCAATCTTGGCTTGGCTGATACACAGTCGACTTGGTAGATAGGCTTCCACAAGCGGAGGCTGTCTTTGTAGGAGAAAATTCGGGTCGTGGAGGAGTTGGTCGATGCGGATCGTGACCTTGGTGTTCCCGCCAGCGTCTTCTGTGAGCGCAGTAACAGTTCCGACGAATGTTGAGGCCCGCGGGGCGACTGTGTCGACAACGCATCGCGATTCCAACGAGGCGTCAGTGGCGGCCAGACTCAAGACAGTGTAGACAAGGAGACAGACAATCCAGTGACGCATCTTAGCCTAGGTCATTCAGGCATCTGCCGGCGGATTACCACTTGCTCTGCGGTCTGCTATCTGTGCTTTTCAGTTGTGTGCCTCCGCGCGATCTGATTGGCTCCCGTCTACGTAATCGCTTGTGTGATTTGAGTTCACCTACAGTGCGCGGGAACTGGTAATCCGAGAGCGCGGGAATTCAAGTGCACTGTGTGCTGTTAGTGGGAGGTGATATTGCTTCACTCGACAGAAGATGTGTGCACGACGCGAGTGTGTGTGTGTGTGCGATTCTGTCCCCAACCACGAAAGGTCGCTACACTTTTTTTCATAAAATCCCGGAAGAAAAAACGTGGACTATCGTGTACACCTGGACCGGGTTTAAAAATAAACAAGTGCACGAAATGAATTGGCATTAGTCAATTTTTTTCTGCTGTTGTTTTAACCGAGTGCAGTTTGGGTTTCTTAAATTAGGCGCAAAATAATCGATTTTTTTCAGGCAAAATGTAAGGACCCACAGAAAACGTTTTTTTCCTGTACATCGTCGTATCAGATGTAATCAACACCAATTATTGTGCACGCCCAAGGTAAATTATTCAATTCACCAATGCTGATTGGTTAGAAATGCGAATTTAATAATAACAGATCAAATGATGCACTTAATTTTACCAAAATATATAGGTTTTGAGGTCAATCAGCAGCACTGTCTATTCAAATAAGCACCTATTCGCGATAGCCACAAGGTTGCGTGAATTTTATTGGTTGGCGACAAAAATAACATGATTTTATTTGAAGTTAATAATTAAACAGACGTGGCTGCAATTCAAATTAAAGCTGTCAGATAAAACTGCGAAAAACAGAAATCATCATTTTAAAAAAAATCGCACATTAACATCTGCAAAGAATATTTTTAATTTTAATTGAGTTTATCGAGGTCTTTTTTGTGGAAAATGAAAATTAATTAGGAAATCAATTCAAACGCATACATTATCTAGCTTCAAGAAGCAAAAATGTGCCAGTAAAACAACCTTGGTCAATGCCCAATCAAAAAGCCGCAAATTTTAATACCACGAGGCTGGAGTTTTATCCTTACTTCAGATCAACAATCAAGTTTGGAAATGTCTGTCTACTTACACTTTTAAGTAGTCGTTTATGCACCAACATTGCACTTGACTTGATTTAATTGATCTCAAACATAGGGGAATTTAGCCAACTTGCCACACAGGCAGAAATGTGGTACAGAGAAAACCGCCAATTACAAACTATTGTGGAACAATTTCACGACTAGATATAATAACCAACCAGAAAATTCCTGCTTTTTTATATTTAGTAAATTTCTGGTATTTTATGGCGAAAATATGACCTAATTTTCGGATTAACAGAGTTTTGTGGTTGGTTATTTCAAAATTACCTTAAAACTTGCAGTATTAGTCAAAGTGGGGGAAGCTTTGTGCTAACATTTTGCGTGTAGCGACCACGCCTAGTAATTATAACCACTCATGTCGAAACCGTCACACCCATGTGGGGATAAACCGTTTTCGAAAACTTTTGACTCACTCAAAATACTCAGAGGCTGGCGGTAAGGCTGTTGATCACGACATGCTTGCGAATTTGTTTTTTTTTGTTAAATGATAACTTTTTGTGGCATTCAAAAGTGTAACCGTTTGGCTTGTAGAAATCCAACCAGAGCAAATGAGTTATAGTAAGGAAGACAATTCTGTGAGTACTTTTTGATTGCGTGCATTTTAATGTTTTTTTTTTAAATTTAAAAAAAAAAGAAACAAGAGACTAGCTTGTCTGCGACTTGCGTTGACCAATTTTTGCGAATTCATTCGTTTCTAAACCGTAAATTTAAAATAACCGCTAAAAATCTTTGTTTAGTAAGTTAATTTAATCATCAACACATTTCCTGTTCCCCCTTCGAATGAAATCGATTTTTAATTGACAGAAGCTCCGTCACCCTCGTTGCCTTATTTAAAATGTCCGGCCAATTCAAATCTGTGACAGCTTTTATAAGCTCATTTAAACAATTAAGGAATTCAGTGATTCAAATTTCGTATATCTGAAATTTCGTTTCGATCTCAGAAACGAAAATTGCTTTTTAATTCGGTGAACAGGCGAGGGACATTGGCTGGCACTTAATTAATTTTGCCTAACAGATTTCCACGTAAATCAACAGATTTTTCGGCAGTTTACGGTCTAAAAATATCTTCGATTCTAGTTGTCGTGGCCACAAGCGCCAACCAATCAAGATTTTCGCTGCTGGCTGCTGTTAACCAATCAGACAGGCCGGAACCCTGGTCTGCATAATCTAGTCAATCCGCTATACCCGATTGGTTGGGAGGCCACACCACACAATGTGCAGCCACGCTATTATGCGTGAGGCAAACTGTAAGCAGGACCACCTTGTGGGGAATGTGCGCACAATTAAACGTATCGGCGGTTAACATAATTGGCTAAACCATTCGCCCAATCAGATCATGCCTGGCGTGGGGGAATGTTGCATGACTAGGCCAGTTCGATTAACATTGGAAAACAAACTAATGCTGCGCCCATAGCTACAGATTGAAATGGGCATCACGGGTTTTGATTGGTCAGGTACAAATTCAATGCCACTGGACTGATCAGAATGCTGGTTAAGTTCTAGTGATGGTTTCTCATATTTTGCGTGGTATCTGCAATGCCGTGGTCACCGAGATGAAACAAAACCTACTTTGACTACCATTTTAAGGCTATTTTTGGTTTATTTTTCAATTTTTATGGCCGAAAATGAACACCTGGGGAGCTAACTTTCTCAATGCTTGATCGTCAAGCTCACAGTCTTTGATAGTTGGCCCAAACGACTACAAAAGTAGGGAAAATAGCATATTTGTACTTCGATGGAAACATTTATTATTTCTAGAAATAATTCTAGCGAAATGAGATGGGGGCGAAAGGACATGACGTGTGCTCTGGCGCTGATAACCCCCACTGTGAGGAGTTATCGCGCACGCGCGCGCTCTTTAAAATTCAGCCGGAAGGAGCCGATGCAGCAGCAGACACAGAGGCGATGTACTCACGAAAGAAGATTAAGATTGCAAGAGTAGCAGGAGGTAATAAAAATGACGATAATGGTTTGTGTGAGAAGAGTAGGCCATGGGTGGTTTGTAGTAGCATCGTTTTGGTGACGATGATGTTGGCCAATGCAAAGGCTTCCCTTAGAAGCACTTGCGGTGAACGATGCCCGGCCCAGACTCGTCGTACTCCTGCTTGGAGATCCACATCTGCTGGAAGGTGGAGAGCGAAGCCAAGATGGAGCCACCGATCCAGACGGAGTACTTACGCTCAGGTGGCGCGACGATCTTGATCTTCATGGTGCTTGGCGCGAGCGACGTGATCTCCTTCTGCATGCGATCAGCGATACCAGGGTACATGGTGGTGCCACCGGAGAGGACGGTGTTGGCGTAGAGGTCCTTACGGATGTCGACGTCGCACTTCATGATAGCGTTGAAGGTGGACTCGTGGATGCCGGCAGATTCCATACCCAGGAAGCTGGGCTGGAAGAGAGACTCGGGACAACGGAAACGCTCGTTGCCGATGGTGATGACTTGACCGTCGGGAAGTTCGTAGGACTTCTCGAGGGAGGAGCTGGAGGCGGCGGTGGCCATCTCCTGCTCGAAGTCAAGAGCGACGTAGCAGAGCTTCTCCTTGATGTCACGCACGATTTCACGCTCAGCGGTGGTGGTGAAGGAGTAGCCACGCTCGGTGAGGATCTTCATGAGGTAGTCGGTGAGATCACGACCGGCCAAGTCGAGACGCAAGATGGCGTGAGGCAGAGCGTAACCCTCGTAGATGGGGACACTGTGGGTGACGCCATCACCAGAGTCGAGGACGATACCGGTGGTACGACCAGACGCGTACAGCGACAGGACAGCCTGGATGCCGACGTACATCGCCGGGGTGTTGAAGGTCTCGAACATGATCTGGGTCATCTTCTCACGGTTAGCCTTGGGGTTCAGCGGAGCCTCGGTTAGAAGGACTGGATGCTCCTCCGGAGCGACACGAAGTTCGTTGTAGAAGGTGTGGTGCCAGATCTTCTCCATGTCGTCCCAGTTCGTGACGATGCCGTGCTCAATCGGGTACTTCAGGGTCAGGATACCACGTTTTGACTGGGCCTCGTCGCCCACATAGCTGTCCTTCTGTCCCATACCAACCATGACACCCTTGAAGAAACAAAAAATTCAGATTGAATTAACTCCGTCACCAGATGTTTAAATCTTCATTAGACGTTGTTTTAGGATCATTTTTAAATTAACCAACCACGGAAGGAATTCTACAACCTTCGCGGTTAGTGGCTATTTGCCAAAACACTGCAGTTTCGCAAGAATAGCGGCATTGAGGCGAACTGCATTGGAAAAGGTAGACTCAGTTGTGGGGAACTCCCGTTAGCAGTAACGTCGTGTTAAATTAGATTTTTTAGAAAAAAATAAGGTGGATTTGCTTACCTGGTGACGTGGGCGACCAACAATTGAGGGGAAGACAGCACGTGGAGCGTCGTCACCAGCAAAACCGGCCTTGCACATGCCGGAGCCATTGTCCACAACCAAAGCCTGAACCTCTTCGTCTGTCATGTCTAATTAGTGGTAAATGAGCGCGCTAAGAACACCAAAGTAGTGTGCTGAACCAAACGCCTTCCCATCGAGTGCCTTTTATACCCCTCCAATGGGCATATATGGTCTTGCGCGTTGATTGGCTGGTGTGTGTGCAGTTGCACACCAGTCGCTCGCTCTGTGATTGGTTGGCTTTGCTTCTTATGGCCACAGACACGCTTGTTGTAGACACTGGCCAAATATGGCTACTGTCAAGACGGGCAAGGTGGGCATCTTTATTGATTTAAGCGGCACACAACGCGGGAGCGTGTGCGAGTGTGTGTGCGTGCGTAACAACAAGAATCCCCACTCCAATCCCCTGTATCGATTTACAGATAGTAACAGGGTGTTGTTTAAACCTTCTGAGAAATCTGACAACATACAAAAAATGCTTCAAAATGCCTTTTTAAGTCTTACCAGGTTAAATTGGCGTTAAGTCGCAAACTGCAGAAATGTTTGCCCATTTACAAATGATGTTGACGATGCCGGTAGTGATTGAACCAGGTTTCTGGAAATGTAGTAATCTAGATAAATCAGCCAATAAGACGGTAACACCGCAATTTAGGCTTTAATGTCGAAAGTTATTTTAATCAAATAATGAAAAATGCGATGTTTTGGTCACAAATATCAAATCACTTAACTCTCAGAGCGAATATTTACGTAGTTTTTTTCAAGTTTGGAAGTTGACAACTGCAGTACTGGGGCTTTTCCAAAAAAAGGAAAAGTTGTGCTGTAAAAATAGATGTATTTTTTACTCGGTTTAGGCGACGCAGGGCGTAGACGAGAGAATACCCAATCACCACCTACAGCGCGGTATTCAGGCCTACTGTGAGTCGCCTTTTTTTAGCTAGAATGCGTTTGTAGCGGACACGACAGTGTCTCATATCGATCGCTTATTCACAGCATGTGGTTCCGAACCACGCCGGGGCCACGAAATCAACCCTGGCCCGATTACGCTTCCCTGATACTAGCGATGAAGAAAAAGATCGGAGAGGACGTGGACACAGTCGTTTACTGCCGAGCTCAACCACACTAGTGTCGTGTGTGGGGTTTGTGCGTGTGTTTTTATACCTCGGATGTGTGAGTCATACATGCGCTAACATCGGGACCTAGGTGTGAGGAAAATCCAAAATAAATATCAGTGTGAATGAGTGGAGGTAGTTGAGGATCCGCGCGGCTGGCGACATGCTGCAAAAAGGGGGGACCTTGTGTCCGAGGCCGAAGTGATCGGACCAACGACAATAATCCAAATCCAGATCATGTTCGAGTCCTGATTTCCGGTCAAAGGTCAACTCTCATGAGCTAACGGCGTATCGCACACACATCTGACCTAGTCTTAAACATCACAAGCAGATTTCAGAAGATAATTCACAAACTGCGTGCTTCTCTCGCGTTTTACGGAGATTCAACGCGCTACATTGAAAAAAAAACTTACCTATTTTACGATTTATACACGTTGCCATGTCAGTTTAATCTGCTTAACCACGGATGTTTCACGATTGTAGCAAGCAGCAGCCTTGCGAGGAGCATCAGCGCATCACAACGCCGCAATTCTGGCTTCCTGCGCCCACCCCCAACTGGGTAAGTTGAAAAAAAATATTTCGTCAGATGATCGATCAGTAGACTACCCCCTGTTACCTCTGTCTAGACACCTCGCTCTCACAGCCGCCATGGAGTCACGATTGAGGGATCTAAGGAAGAGTTTCTCCCAACGAACCAGTACTGTTCTTCAGCGGGAATTGGTTCCAAATGCGGAGGAGGAATTAGGCGGCAGTGGTGAAGAAGGCGATGAAACGGATGGCGGTGTAACTGACAGAGGTTTGTTGACATTTTCCTTTTGTAAAGTGCTGCTTAAATATAGTGAGTAGACGTTTTGTTTTGAACTAACCATACATTGGACAAATACCGTTGGGAGTGCCGGCATAAGTTAACTGTGCAAGTTGAATGGGGAGTAACGAAAATCACACAATTCGCCGAGAATCTTACCCAGTTTAACCGGCGCAAACAAAGGTAGAAATCTAAGATTTGGGCCTTCAATGACACACTACTTAATACTTAAAAGTAGCAATAAAAATTAAAGCGATTTTATTCATGTAGCGAGCACAGCACCGAGCGAGGCGCTGACAGGCGAACTCGACCTAGGAGAGGGTGAAAGCGGTGTAAAATTCACACTCTGGCACCAACCCCCGCGATGTCTGCACGTTCGACGTCCACCTTGCATGATTCCAGCCAGTCCAGACAAGTTGCCCTTCCTGAAGGCCGAAGATACCAGAACCTTCTACGTTGTGATCGATGATGGCGGCGACTTGGCCCAAAAGCAGCCAGATGATGGTGGGATTTGTTTGATATCACAAAAAACCTTCTACTTAATTGAATATAAGTAGACTTTCTTGTGTGAAAAACCTAAATAGTGTGCTGTGTCTATTTGCTGTCATGATTGAGGCTGATGTATTTCGTGCATTCGAGAGTGTCATGCCACTGATTAGTTTCTCAGTATGTGTAATATTTACAGTGTTAAACTTACCTTTTTCCAGTTGAAATCCTCGGAGTGCAAGATGATGTTCCAATAACTTGGGTTTTTCGACTTCCACCGTGGCTGCCTACGCCGACCGCCTTTTTCACAGCCACAGTGGAACCGAATTGTGAGGCACATTTTCGACATAATTAACGCTACTAATTGGAAAACAGTAGTAACGTTTTGCAACCTTGTAGGTACGTTCCACATCATCTGGCTGTTCATTGTGCTGCTGGCGTTAATTTATAATGCCATCGCGATTCCTCTGCGTGAAGCTTTCGACATTTACGACCGGCCTGAGCACATGACCTTCTGGCTGACTTGCGACAGCGTCGCTGACGCGATCTACTTGGCTGATCTGCTCATTGTGAAGCCCCGAGTGCAGTTCACTGAAAACGGCATCGTGATGGTGATTTCTGCGGCCAATTTCAATTGGTTGAAAAATTGGTGTTTTAATCAAATTAATGCCCCATTTGATTTTAGACAGAACTGCAGAAGTGCGCAAAGAATTACGTGAGGCATTTGAAATTCAAGGTAATCGATAATGGTGTTGATGATAAATCGACACACAGCTTGATGGCCCCGGAATCAAACTGCACTTTTTCAAACCTTGAGGAAATTTTGTCGCCCAGTACCATCATTTTCCATTTTAGCTGGACGTCCTATCATTGATTCCGTTAGATCTCTTCAGTTTGATCCACTGGAGACTGAAAGCACGTTACAGGATTCTGCGTCTCTTAAAGGTTGAGTTCTTTTCACACTAAACTAACATTTTGAATCGCGAAGCAAAAAATAACGCTCAAATATCAACAAATTTAAATTGTACTCAAGTTTCGGTTTCATGCAGCCCTAGCAAATAGAAAACCGTCCTTGTGTAGCGTCCTTCGAAGGGATTGGTGGTTCTGCCCAGCCAATCAAGATCGATTCGATTACTAATCAATTGAAACATCTCGTAGAAGACGTTTGTAGACTTTTTTTATCTTAAACTGAAGTAAATTTTTGCTTTTTTAATACTTAGCTTCCGATTTTAATTGAATTTTTCGACCGAACGGACCAACGAGTGAAATCCGGTTATGCTGTTCGTTTGGCGAAAATTCTCGTCTACATGATCTACGTAATCCACGTGGAAAGCTGCGGCTATTACGCCTTTAACCGGTTTCACGGCCTGAATGCCACGGATTGGTCGATCGGCAACCAACACAATAATCCGTAAGCACACTTGTACTAATTGATTGAAACGCTGTCAAGGTCGTAACCAGTTGCTTTACTGCACCAATGTGAAGGTAGCCACAATCGTCAACACGCACAAATTTTGTAGACTGGTTTTCAATTCTGTTTGGTTGCTAAGTCTAGGTCAACGCAATTCCAAATTATACAAAATAAACAGAGAGCTATTTTTGATTGGTAACTAATGAACAGTTTTATTGTTTCAGGTATATTTATTCGTTCTATGTGGCGACGAAAATGGCAACTTCCATTGGGAACCTGGCACACGCAACAAATCCACCTGAGTTCATCTTCATGACAGTCTATTGGCTCACGGGTGTCTACGTGTCGGCAATTTTGATTGGTCAGGTAGTCAAATTTGATTAACCGCCCAAGATATGTGGTTCTCCGTCAATTCAAGACGCCGGTGTACCTAACTAGACTTGTTTATTCTCACTAAGGTAACTGATATCTTGGATAGTCAAAGAGCCGAGAGGGAGGCGTACAGGCAGCTGATGGATGCCACCATCACCTACCTAAAACGCATTCGAGCCCCAGAAAAGGACATCGATAAAGTGCGAACCTGGTTCAACTATAATTGGGATCAGCAGAAGACCTTGGGTGAGTCACCGCTTCATATTTTACCCTCTAGACGAGAACATGCTAATCGACGCGCTGCCGCTCAAGCTGAAGACCGACATGCTAATCGATGTGCACTACAAGACGCTGAGTAAGGTATCGCTGTTCAAGGTGAATTTGTTGCACACCTAACACGGGCTTGTAGGACTGCGAGAGAACGATGATTTTCGACCTGATCTGTAAGCTGAAACCGGTCTTGTTTCTGCCGGGCGCATTCATCTGCGAGAAGGTAAGTCCGCGCGCGTCTTTTGTCAAAAGTGACTGCAATTTTTCCCGCTTTATAGGGTGAGGTTGGACTGGAGATGTACATCGTGAAACAGGGCTTCGTGGAGGTTGTGGGGGGGCCAGATCTATCGACTGTCTTCGTGACCTTGAAGGAGGGGAGTGTCTTCGGTGAAATAAGGTGAGTGACTTAACACGCACGCTAATTGGTCCGCATTAGTCTCCTGGCGATACAGGGGAAGAACAGACGAACAGCGAACGTTCGATCAAAGGGCTACTCAACGCTCTTCCGACTCACCAAATCTGATTTCGAGGAGGCCATGAAGAACTACCCAGTGGCGTACAGGAAGCTCAAAAGAAAGGCCCAGTAAGTGTGACCTTGGGACGGACCAATGAGAAGCGAATGTGAGAAACGTATTTTTATTCGTTCAGGAAAATGCTGCAAAATGACAAACAAAAAGCCGAAGAGGCGGCAAAATCGAAAGAAGAAGGGAAGGCTGAAAAGAGGGAAAAAATAAGTGAGAGGATCGGAAGTCTTGAGATCATCCCGGTCGAACGTCGACTCTCGAGGATGTCGATGGTGGTAGACGAGGTATGACGATCGGTTCGATATGAATTTCGGAAACTAATTACTAATTTTTTTAATATTTTCATAAAGGTAATGGAACGTCAGAGAGGCTGCAAGCGACAAGATCTGGCAAATGTGACTTCATCGTCGAAGGTGAGTACTTCAAGATTGCGAAACTTCAACCAAGAAATTGCCGATACTACTGAATTACGATTCCAAATTTCACGAGAAAGCTAAAAATCTCTCTTATGACCAATTGTGTCAAAACGACAACAAAAAGTACACAAGGAGGGTGTTCGACCAATAAGGAAACAGAACACGAAAAAACCGGCCAATAACAACCTGACCTTTCCACGATTGGTCAGTAGGGCCAGTTGGTGTGATGAGTTTTACACTGTCGCGTCTTTTTTACAGAGCACAACTGAGGAAACCTCAGACACGACAGATGGCGTCGCCGACTTATTCGACGAATGCGTTGATAACTCCAGCGCTGACGAGGAATCCAAGTGATCCGCGAATCAACCCACTTCAGCTGACAATAACCCACTTATCATGACAAAAAAACTATTTGTGCTGAAGAGTTTGGTAAAAAAGAAAACAATTTGACATACGGTGTGATTTGATTAATCGATAATTAATGAAAAAATCATTCAATAAACCTTCGATCAAGCAGGCTTTCACAAATTTCATGTTGATGCCCCGAGCAAATAAATTAACAATGAACAAAAATCGATGGTTTTATTCATGTAGCCGAATGAAAAGATCACCTAAATCGATTTAAGATGAATTTAAATTGATTTTCCATCTGACCACACCAATTAACGCTACTCTGTTACACAACGAAAGCAACATTAAAGGCGGCGTAACAACTTCGCTTAGTTAAGAAGCGAATTGCATTCAAAAGGCTTTATTTTCGGAATAAAAAAAACGTTTTTAGCTCACATGTGCCGCTAGGACTTGAGTTGTAAAAATTTTTCGTCGATTGAAGAGATTAATGATTCAAACGCGTTTATGACAGGCAATCCACTGTGGATACAGGAATTATCTGAAACGGAAAAAAAGGCTTAGAAAGTACTAGATACCAGTAACGAAGGCTAAATTTATACAAGGTCAAGTTGGTTTTAAGTGAGCGCGTACGACTACCCAAATTCTACTGAATCGGCGATAATTTGTTCTTAGTTAGACGGCGAAATCTGCGGTTTCCGACCCATCTCACAGAGTGACATTATAATAGACGCAAGTCAGCGACGATGACAAATGCTTTGAATCATGACGACAAGTAAGAAGGCGACAGACAGACAGACATACCTGGTTGATTAGACGCCGCTTCTTCGAAGGGGCACCGTCCCTCATCGAGGCATCGAGTGAGCCGAGGATCGAACGGAATACGGCCGATAACTTCGCTGCCTTGCAAGGAATCAGCTCCACCCGTCGTTTTAGGGAAGAGGTTACTCGAGACACCGCATTTGGGGCAGTCGAATGAGCTCATGTTCTCTACAACCCCGAGAATCGGTAAGCCAATCTTCTGGCAAAAGTTTATTTCCTGTGAATTAGAAAGCTCAGTCGGAATCACAAAATCGAACACAGACTAGGCGAGGAGCAGGCTGACGACTTCGAAACGAACCTTTCTAACATCGCTTAGAGCTAATTCTTGCGGAGTTGTGACAATCAAGGCGGCAGTTGGGCAACCAGCCGCTCTGACGTAAGGCACAGCCGATAAGTGCTCATCTGATGTGCCCGGTGGGGTGTCAATAATCAAGTAATCGAGAGGAGGCGCGTCTGGATCGTCGTCAGTCCACGCAACTTTAAGGAGAAGATCACGAATGAAGGCATTTTTTCTCGGTCCTCGCCATATAATCGCTTGGTCGGGCGTAGTCAAAAAGCCGAGCGACATTAAAGCCAAGTTGTCGGTCACGAAAACTGGTGACCACCCTGTGGCGCTTTGATGTACCTAAAAGAGGAGGTAAACTAATTTACCCATTGAGATGATGATTCGGAAAAAAACAGGCTAAGAATGGCACACCTCAGCATCCAAACAGCCCATAAAGCAAGGCACGGATGGGCCACACAGATCTAAATCCAAAAGTCCAACTTGTTCAGAACAGTTGTTGCGTTGGGAGAGTGCTCGGGCCAGGCAAACGGACACGGAACTCTTTCCAACACCGCCTTTGCCTGAGAGCACGAAAAGGCAGCGTTTAACACGACCAAGACGTCTGCGCAGTTCAGCGACGACTTCAGGTTCGCGTTGTTCTAGTGGCAAATTGGCAACACCACTAGCGCACAAGGCCTGGTTTGGGCAGCCAGCGCATGAACTTGCACTGCCAGCAGTTGCGCTCTTAGGTCCGGGGCAGTTTGCTGGCGCATTGTCTGGTGGCAGATCCCCTGACGCATGTACCTATGAAAAAAAGGGAAATTTAAGTTAAATTTCATAAATAATAATATGGTTTCTAAAAAATGAATACTATAATACATTTGTGGTGCCGAACAAGGGCGCCGACATATTCGATGACACCAAGCACGGCTGCGATTGAATGACCTTAATTGAATTTTAGCAGCCAACCAGAGATAAGATTTGATAAAGTGCGAAGAGTAAACTTATATATATGGCGCCTAAGAAAAGGTTCGGTCATTTTGTTGGACCTACAAACTTTGGTCCTCTGTACATTTTATCCCTTTCAAAAGGTCAGGTAATCTATATCTGTCAGGCGCAATTTTTTTCAAAAACTAAACCAACTACAAATGCGTGTGGAAACCATTGAATAATAGGATAAAATTAGGCCATTGAAATTATACTCATTTAATGAAAAAGTCTTGAGGATAAGAAGAAAAACATTTGTCCATCTAGATCAGCTTAGGTTCATGTCAGAGTCACACAGTGGCCGTGGTTTGTCACAATAATATAGAGCGAAAAAGAGCCAGTTTTGCGAGTAGATACTTGTTGCCTATGTCTAAAGTAAAGTTTAGTAAAATTCATTCTGAAAATATGCGCAAGCAGAAAATTTATTCCTTAATTTCAAATTATTATTTTTTTAAGCATAGACTAACTAATGTCAAAGCAGATAGATCGAATCAAACTATTAGCATTGACGTGAAACGTTTACCACATGATGCGTATATTAGCTTGCAGGCATTGTGCGTGCAATGCGTAATGGGATTACTAAAGTTTTTATGAAAATGCACAACTATAAGCACTTAGTTTCGGAAAACGGCAAACGTTATGATTTTGAACAAAATTATGGCACTTTTTGTGCTTTGCATTGCATAATTCATCCATTTTATTAAAGGGCTAATCCTAATAGAGTTTAGACTAAATAACAATCGTTAAATGCGCTTTTTTTGCATTTTAGAGATTTTAGATTATAGTCTTTTGCCTCGGTTAGGAATAATGCGCACGTATTTTGTATGCATCTAGCATCTTCGAAAAATACAAATGAAAAAACATGTTTTCAGTAATTATAGAGAAAAAAAGTAGTGGGTATTTTTAATGCAATGAATGCTGATTAATTCAAATTGTTGAAATGCATTGTGAATTGAGTTCTCAAGGTCGTCATTTGAGAACTTAGGAATGGCGGCGTTTGGAAAGTTCATCGACGCAGCGAGCACTGCCATTAATAGAGCAAGTCAGGTATTAACACAGTTGTTATAATTTTTAAGTTTACAAATGAAATACGTGGAACTGCGGCGAAGTCAAGCTATCCCGATGACTTAGTTCGAGATTTCGATCTTGCGGATAGATTGAAGAAAGTGTGTGACAAATTGCAATCTGGTGTTACAGCGTGGTTGAACCCAAATCCGGGTAATTGTTTTTTAAGACGTTTTATAGTTTTAAAAATAGGCATTGGTTTATGGGCACAATCTTTTCTTATGAATTTTGAGTAAAAGCTACTAGAATTGCATGCCAATACTGCACGGACTTAATGTTTACCTCACTATTAGCGCACATATAATGATTTTTACTAATGTTTTAGTATGTGATTATATGTACGTCTGTTTGCAACATACGTAAGACTCGCCATTTGCTCCCAATATTCTGCTTTGCGTCAGTGATATAGGTAGATTTAAATTACGTGCTAATTGACCAACTGACCCATTATTTGTGGAACCTGCATTTGTCCTAACTTTAACCATCATAGATATATTTTTATTTGCCTTGTTATAGCTGACCGTGTACAAGATAAGGTTTTGGAGAAATTTGACGCGAAAAAGCAGCCAAAACTGACGTCCTCGGAACTCCTGGGCAAACTTGAACAGGATCTTGCAACCGAGATGACACAATGCGAACTTGGTGAATTCCACAATTTTGTGCTAAAATTTTGTTATAATACTTCCTTTTTTCATCCTAACATTACTTTATAGGGGACAAACTTGGTTTGGTGCTTTCACAATACGGCCAGACGCACATGGACATCGGTGTTGCCGAGCGCAATCTTATTACCGATGTTCAAAAAAGCTTACTTGTAACAGTAAAGCACTACCTTGACACTGTGTGGCCAAGTATCAATGTAAGTAAAGGCATTTAACTGCATACGCTTTGTTCCATGATCTCGGACACTGAGTTTAAGCAAACTGCCTTTTTTAGACTCAGCGAAGGAATCTTGAGTTTGCTCGATTGGATTTTGATTCGGCAAAACAAAAGAAGGAAGCTTGTACATCCGAAGACAAAATTAGACCCGTAAGTTTGTTTTATTTTTCAGATTTTTGCATTCTCTCAACATTTACGTGTTTAATATTTTTTTGTAAAGTTGACCGCTGCCTTTGAAGCTGCCCAGTTGAAGTTCAACGAGCAGATTGCTGCCGCCAGAGCCACAACTTCACAGCTCAAAAATGTTGAGGTTAGTTTAGCTTGCTTTCCCCAAATAAAAGTCATTCAAACAGAGTCGACAAAACCGACAATATGCCATCTTAATACACCTGTTTTGCCATCAGATGTCTGTAGTTATGAAGCATGCGTCAGAGGGTTGATCGGTGAATTGCGTAGACGCCTTTTTAGGCCACATTGTAGCCGTGTTTGTCCAGTTTACAGAACTGCCAAAAAAATGCAAACACTTGTCATCTTGTTTAAGGAAACCCTCCGTGAAGATCTCAAGGCGATGGCCGCGGCTCAAATGCGCTACTTCAACGCCTGCCAGGAGCAGCTGCGTCAATTGACAAGCAAGTTGGAAAGCGCTGGGCTTGGTGCTTAAGCGGTGCGTTTTCTGACTCTTTAGATGTGCAAAAGCACGGAATCCAGGGAACATTCAGTGACGTGTATATTTTGGCTATTTCAACGCCCACAAAGTATCGTTCGAGTTTGCTAATAACGTTCCAAAGCAAAAAAGAAAATCGTTTTTACATGATTACTCGGGCTAATTAGGCATCTGATCCGATTTTAGTCTGATTACTGGTCATTCGAATTCCTCTGTCCGCTTATTCGTCATCTGTTTAATCACTCCTGCCAAATATGCTTTGAGTCGCAGTCAGTTTGAGCTCTGCATTTCGAATTCTAATCTTGTAAATTCATGTACGATTGATTCGTCGTGGGATCTGTTGCATATCCCAGACTTAAATTAAATTTTAGTGTGCTTTTCGTCAATTAAAAGGACGAGCTGGGACGAAGTCTTTGTAGGAAACTCGGCGGCCCTCGAATCAGTAAATACGGGGTTATCTTGCTGGTTAATCTTAACTTGACTTGGCATTAAATGATATTTTGACCAGTCTACAAGGAATCAGTTGCACATTTGTCTGCTTTGTGCCTTGTAGATGAATTCGCCTTACTGCGCACTTTCTCACTACTTATGCATATCAACCAACGCGTTGCCTTCACCTTCGTTATCTGCTCTTTCTTGTTTGTACCTTACAATTTTGTCCTGTTTTGTTTAAAGAAGAAGAAAAAGAACACAATTATCTCACGCTACGCTGCTTCTTCTCTGACTTGGTAAAAATTCGGGTGATGCGATAACCACAAGGCATCAAATGACGCGCTTTTATTCACGCTTTTTATTCTCCTATCGTAGCATCGCCGCCTCCACTGGCAGAACAGTTTGGTAAAGTGTGCAAGGTGTGTGGGTGAAATGCGTCATTTAGGGTGACAGACAACGCCAGATTTTTTTGTTAGAAATCGATTTCTAAGTAGGCTTTCCGATTGCGTAATGCCAGCATAGACCTAGAGCCAATAGTGAGTACCGACTTCTGTTAACCAATCAGGGGCAAGCAAAAGAGGCGGAAAGTTCAGCTCGATTGATTTGAACACTTTAAATGACTCGCGGTCTAGTGGAGCTCCTTCACTCTCCAAATCGATTATTGATGCAGTTTGCATTCCGACAGCCGAGTGCATTGCAGCACGTGTATTCCAGGCATTAAGTCATATGTCAAAATTTCGACATATGAGATGCAAGCAACGACCATAAAATTGCAAATACGGAATTTTGTGCAGCTGTTTCAAACCCTCTATGTGAAAATATGCTCACATGTAAATGAGACGCGTGTTGTGCATAAAGCACCAGTCACAACCACGCGAAGTCAGCCGCGTCAAGGCCAAAGTCCATTTGCAAAATTCGATATGGGCCGTGGAAAGTGCAAAACGACTGAAATCTCTTTGCGCACCAATCAGGTGAAGGGAGATCTGGAAATTCGTTGTGTCAGTTCTTGTGCAATTAATGGTAAAAATTGGCGGTTAATGCGACATCAAAGTGCTACGTGTTTGCTGGAGTTGGATTCTGACAATGTGTTGTGTTTTGTTGAAGGAATCACTTTGGTTGTTGGTCTGGATATTGTTGCCAAGCCTGTTCCCTATCGCCATCTCCCGTGAGGACACGTCTGATCACAGTCACGTGACCACATGCTGCCTCCCTTGTCTCTCTTACCACGCATCTGCTCATTCAGATGTGCGTGCGTTTACCAGGTCACTGTAATCCCATTGGTTAGCAAGTGCAATCAATCAAATCTCACTTGTGTTAAGCTGTCAATAGCCATGGGGACCAGTGAGGGTGTTTCGTAAACACGACATGCTGATTTTGCTTTGAAAGTACATTTTGGTTCAAGTATTCGAAGCCCCTTATCGTTTACACAACTCGAGATTCACAGGTAGCAAAGAGACGTGCCTGGAATGCAATTTTTCTGGCTTGCTAAAAGTGGGAATTCAACCATTCAAATCGAGACGAATCTAAGTCAACATGTGTCATTTCACTACTGCGATTTAGGCGAAGTTGCTGGCTTTTTGCAAATCGGAAAACGTCAATCCATCTCCAAATATCCGCCAAAGCACTCAACTCTAATCTCTTTCAAATCGCGGTTAATTTGATCTAGCTACACGTTCAGATTATCGTTGTTTAAATTTTAGATATCGCGGTATAACAAATGAGTGTGTAGGAGGGTTAGCTAAGGAATACTATGCATGTGTGTGACATTTGCATTCTTGAATGATTTTTTGATCTAATTTCGCAATACAATTACTGATTGCCAGAATGACATTCCTCCAATCAACTGTTTAGTCAATCACACTTGTAAATAATCGCTCAGTGTATGGGATTTCAAGTGAAAGGCATAAAAGTACATTGTTGAAGCGTTATTAAGATTGAAAAAGTGGGTAGGTATGAACACAATAATTCTACAGTTTTGCTCAATATTCCATGAATACTTTGAGGTTAGCAGTTTTCAGCGGTTTGTTTTAATTAATCGAAGCCATCATTTCCAAAAATAAGCTAAATGAAGGTTATAGATAAAATAACGATAATTGAGCAGAAAGAATAAAAAGCAAATGATTAGCTAAATTTTGAATTAGTTAATGAAATAGGATTCCGATTTTAGCTGCATTTATTGTTTCGGTGTAGTCGGCAAGCGTATAAGCAGAAGTAACCAATCGAAGCAGAGCTATCGATCGCGGTTAGATGCGCGCGCACTCGAACGCCAGAGGCGTCGTGGCAAGGTGCACATCGTGCGTGTGATTTCTATTTATAATGAAATCGAGCTTGTTTTTTTGTTGTTTTAGGTACGAGTAAAAAATATCGATGTGAGAATTTAGCCCAAAACAAGCGGGTGTATTGTTGGACCCGCACAAACGAGAAAAACACCAGTTACCATCAGTATGAACGACAATGTATTTGCAAAATGTGCGGTCGTGAGGCCGTGCCACACACGCTGTGTGTGATAATGAGGGTTTTAAGTTAAAAATCGAGCTCACACTGCCTAAGTTTGATTTTGATGATGGATATTAAATCTGCAGTCGTTTCAGGCCCAATCAGCCAATCACGATGATCCCGTGTTAGTTCCTTGTTAAAACCAGTCGAGGCATTTTACACGGGACTAATTCAACTTCCATACTTTTTTGTTTTTGCATGCAAAGGACAACTGATTAGCTTACAAAGCGTTTCCAGCTGGCTTTTGTGTGTGGTCCACGCACATTCAAGTTATTTAGGTGGGGCGACTAAAATCACGCAATTAAGGAAGTCGCCAAATCAATGACACGCAATAAACAATTGACCAAAGATAAATATGGACTTCCTTGTGCAGTCATTATGAAATCATTTCTGCTACAGACTACCCTCATCAACAGCTTTTGATTGATGAAATTAGCAGGCGCTATAATTTGGACACTACCCAAAAAATTGTCCAATGAGGATTGTCGTCTAGGTTTAAACTCAAAATCAAATTTGGGTAGCGTAGCCATCTTTAAGAAGACAAACTGGCAAATTGATTGATACTCTCGGATAATTGAGGAACGATCAGTTCAAGGAAAAGTGTCGATTCGCTTAGGAGGAAGTATCACAGTACGCACAAAAGCAGTTCCTTTAGTTGAGATTTTTCACATAATACTAATACTTCCGCGGTTTCACGTGAACGCACAATCACATGGATTGGACAGCAATAGTCGATCTCAAACGGATTGCGTACATTATCTGTAATCAGTAAATGGATATGAGCATCTTTTTGAAGTTGGAATATTTACCACATTTTACCAAGAGCCTTGCATACAAGGACTCATATTATTCAGAGCCTTCACAGTTCAAAATTCAGAATCGGTGCTGAGAGCGTTCCAATCAACAGAAAGAGGCGAGGTGCATCAGATTTTTGTTCTCAAGGCGGTTTCGAAGCCAACTGACTGGACCCTAGACTATTTCAGAGACATCTGATTACACGGTTTTTCAACCAAATACAAAATCTAGTGCATTCGCTGTTAACTCAAGACACTAGTCTTGATCAACATGGCTAAATTCTATTCGACGTACTATCGATCAGAAAGTTGACAATCAGACACCGCCCATACGAGTCCCCGACGCTGGCTGCGCCGCTCATTACATACCGCTTCTCATACGTGTCCGTCTCTGGTTGGCTGCTTATCTTCCTCACGTGCCACTGGAACGCAAAAGAGATAGTTGATTGGTTGAAGCAGGTGTGGTCCAAAATGTCGGCGTCCTTAGACGTCGCCACACAGGATTCCACCGATGAACCCTACTGACACCCAAAGCACCAATCAGAACCTCCTAAATAAATCTGCCATCCAATTAGATGAAAGGAAATCTGAAGCCAACGCACTGACACCAATCTCCACGATTTTGACGTCAAAAAACAGTACTGCATCGGGTAAAGAAAAAGAGGGAATTTCAAATGGCGTCTCCACAATGAAAGCCAAACAAATCAATGCAATTAAGTAAACTTACATATATTTTTAAAAGAATTGAGAAGCAAAAAAGCAGCATTTTAGTAGGATAGTAGTAATTGGTGGTGGTAGTTGTGGTTGTTGTTGTGGTGTTGGGAAAAGGTAGTGCTACCGTCCATCGTGATTTTATACAAATTGGTGTGTTTGCGGGTGTGTGTGCGTGTTCGAGTGTGTTTTTTGGGGGAAGCACATGGACATGCAAGTACGCATGCAGTGGCGGAAACTTTACACGGGGCGAAGGGGGGGAGTAAGTGGTCACAAATTTCATTGGTTGACATCCGCGAGGCGAATTGTACAGCAAAAATACATGGTTCGTGCAAACGAGGAGGTTATTTATAAATATATACAACAGCCTATCGAAATAGCAGGGACAGGGGGAGTAGTCGAGCATTCAAAATCGATGTGCCTACGAATCGGGGCTGGGGGGGTGGGGTGGGTTGGGGGAGGAGCTGCCAATAGAGGGGGGATTAGAGGAGTACAGGGGAGAGCGAGACGGGCTAGCTAGACTCTTCCTCTGACGAAATTGTCTCCGCATCCGACTCCGATTCGCTACTGGAGATGTAGACGGACTAAACGAGCAAAAGAAGGCATCAGTAAGGTGGGCAGTTTGGCTGGTTTTTGCGTGGTTAGACGCAGCAACTTACACGCACTCGAGATTGCTTGGGTTTTCTGCGTTTCGTGGCGGTGCCCACGCCAGATCGGGAACCACGGGAACTTCGACCGGAGGGAACGCCGACTCCACCGCCGCCGCCGCTGCCTCCTACCCCGGTAACCGCGCCTCTTCGTCGTTGTGGCGCCGACTGGGCTAGAAGGAGACGCGAAGCACCACCGGCCTGGAAAGAGAATACAACAACAGACAGGCTAGGGAAGAGTTGATCTGCGACAGGTGAAGGGTACAATTAAAAGTGCAAGAAATTACGTCCGAATCGGCGGAATCGTCTTCTTCGTCGGACGACCGAGCGTGCGACTGAGGGACGAGAGATCGACCAGGTGCAAGTCGGATGGGAATATCTGAAAGGCGACAACGAAGGCATTAGCGTTCTACCGTGGGATAGAAGTAGGATACGAGGAGAACGCGCTTACCATCGATTTGAAGGGTGGCGTGTTTGTCGTCACCGACGAGACCCTCGACGGTGGCAGCAGCGTTCAACGAGATGTCGACGTCATCGTCCTCGGGCGGATCGATGGAGAGGATGAGTTTGCGGAACTCAACGAACTCCAAGACGAGATCACGGGCGGCCTCCTCTGTGATGGTACCTGGTGAAGGCAGAGGGAGAGGAAGAGGCCTGTTTAAAGAAAATCATGACAAACAGAGGGCACACGTGGACACACACACAACTTACTTTGGTTGGCGGTGTTGGAGGTTGAGGCACCCAGGTCGCCGCCGCCAGTTGCAATTTCCTCGATCGCCGAGCGTAGACAAAGAGTGGGGAAGAAACGCACGCCGCTCTTGCGAGTCAGCTGCTTCTCCCACAGCTTGCCAGAATCCGAGGGCGAGTACTTCTGTATTTTGCTGAAATGAACAGATGATGAAGTGGAGTAGACGAGACCAGGGGACTGAGACCAGGCTAGAAGTCGGCTCACCTATCCGTGATGCCGTAGACCTCCTTGAGGTACTGTTTGAGGTTGAGGAGGAGGAGGCAAGCGCGGCTGGCCTTGATGGTTTCCTGGATGGAAGCTAATCCGGCTGGGTCGGCGGCGAGCACACGAGCCACCATGGCATCCTCGTTCTCCTCCTCAGCTTCCAGGCGAGCCAGTGCGGGATTCACGGTCGGACCAGGTTCCGACGAACTCACCACGGCGTGCTGGTGGTGGTGGTGGGCGTGGTGTTGGACTGAAAGGTATGCGCAAAAAATGAATCGTTCAACACTATGTGATGAAGTACTCCTCCGCTTTGGTTTGGGAGCCACAAACCCACCTGGTGTTTCGGACATCTCGGCAGTGGAAGGAGACCTGAAGCCGAAGTCCGTGGAGAACGCCAGTCGGTCGTCGCCGTGCGCTGGCAATGGCATCCAGGCGGCGACGTCGACGAAGCCATTGTTAACCGTCGTCGGTTGTGGTGGTGGTGGCGGCGGCGGAGGTGCTAGAGCATCCTTCAGCTCAGGAAAGAGAGCTTCTCGCACGGCCTGGAGACGCGTGGACCCGTTCACGCTGACAAGGAGGTCAATGTGGTGAATGACGAACAGGGGCTCTGCCTGGCATTGGTAGGGGAAGAACGCGAGATTATCGGCCACGTAGACTAGCCTGCCCAGAGAGATGTTCTGAAAGGAATGAGGAGCCGGTATGATAGAGTCAACATATCAGGTGTTTGGCTTATATATTTTTTTCTCCGAATTTACAATTATTTTCACGGTGTTTTGCGGTTTTGAATGGGTCGGATGCAAGGTGACAAAACATCGAACGACAAGTCTACATTGCATACAGAACCTCCTCTCATAAAAACGCAGTTTACGACGATGGCAACTGATAAACAGTACTTTCCAAACTTTAACAAGAAAAAAAACTACTTCTAACGCGCGGGATTTAATTGGCAGGGTTCTTGATGTCGACGTTGTGTCTCATGAAACGTGCAGTTATTGGTACACACATTTCAGAAGTGGTGATTTCGGACTTAGTGACGTGGAACTGCAAGCTCTACTGGATGAAGACTCAACGCAAACTCATCAACAGCTTGCAGCTCAGTCAGGAGTCACCCAAACAGCTATGTCTAAGCGTTTGCGCCAAAAAATGGGAAAAGTTCAAAACTTGGAAGTTGAGTCCCCCCCACATGTGTTGACCGACCACTGCATTAAGACGCGCCTTCCACTGCGCTTGGACTTCTTGTGGAAAATTGTGGCTGGACGGCGCTGTGGGTAAATTCGTCAACGACTTCATTGTCTCCATGCCTACAAGCTCATTTCGCAAGGTCACAAAAAACGATGGAAAATATTTCGCCAAATTAGGACAATGTAGCCCACATCGTGACTACAGGGGGCCAGCTTGCCTGTAATTCGTCGAAGAGGTTAATCAGGCCGTTGAGGAAGGCACGTCTAAAGGTCCGGTTGGTGCGCAGCATCGAGTAGAGCTGGGAGTTGAGGGCGTTGGGCACGTCCGAGTCGACGTCTCTGGCGCCGCGAATGGCGTCGGCGACGCCGAGGGCATCGGAGCTCGACGACGCCGCTCCGCCGTCGATGCCGCTGTCGGTGTCCGCGGTGCGTGGACATCGCCGCGGTTTCTGCGGTGTCGCCTGAGATCTGGGCGTTGTGACAGCGGTGTTGGTGTCGGACGAGGCGCTGTACGCGTTAGACTCCTTCCCCTCGAGGTGGACTTTCGACGCCGCATGGAGGACGCATTGCAGGCGGTAGGCGAAGCAGACACCCTCGATTGCACGCATCTACAGGGGGGTGGCGAAGAAAGACACTTAGGAATCCCATGAACGCTGAACCGCAAAGTGAAAAGTAATGCGGACGTACATAGATGAAACCGGGGAACTTGTTTTCAATTTCTTGCAGCTGCGCCTCCGCTTTGACGCGCGTCGACACGTCCGGGTCGGTCTGCATGGCGATGAGGTAAGGCACCGTCTGGACAGGGTGCATGAGGCCCTGGCGCAGGATCGTCGTGACAACGGAGAGGGCGGTGAACCGGACTTGCGAAGACGGCACGAAGAACGTCTCCAGGATCTCCTTGAGGTACGACTGGGCCACGTGGCTACCGATGCCTGAGGCAACGTCACCCATGACCTTCAGCGACTCCTCCTTGTGTGTGGCTTTCCCTGTTCAAAATTAACATGGACGCACGTGAGAACGATGGCGTGGGCAGGCATGGAGTGCACTCAAACGTACATTTAGCGTCCTGCTCGAGCATTCGACGCTCCTCCTCCAAGAAGAAGCTCAAGAGGTTCTCAAGAATGAGACTCTTCAGCTCCATGTCGTTCTGCCTCTCCGAGTCGTGGTCTGCAGGGCACTGAAGGAGGTCGTGGTAGAACTTGCACAAGCGCGTGCCGCAGAGCAGCTCGTAGTGCCGAGTGCACAGGAAGCCCAGCCCAGCGAGAGCGTTCTTGCGCACCTCCAGATCAGAGGTCATCTTCTCCGAGAAGAACATCAGGGTCTCGAACACTTGGTTCAAGATCTTGGGCTAAAAAAACGAGCGAATGACTTGAAAGTGATTCACGGCAGACGGTGGGCGACGTAAAGAAGACGGACGCACCTCGGCTCCAAGGGAAAAGACCCTGGTGTCGAAGTGTTTGCACAACAGGCCCACCGTGAACAGCGCGCGCAAAATGGACGGCCGAAGCTTCTGTGGCAGCTTCGGCATTGACTCGCGCCCCGACGAAGCCGCGCACTCGTCGCGGACCTTGACCAGGGCGTTGAAGAAGCCCTGGAAACACTCTCTAGCGAGGGCGTAGTTCTTCGACACCCGGTTGACCACAGCGCCGAGACAGGCGACGCACGACTCGAGCACCATCTTGCCCTGGCGAAGCGTCAGACGCACAAGGTCCTCCTCCAGCTGGGCCAGAAACGTCTCCGATGGGTGCTCAACCAGAGGGATCGTCACCTCGAGGATTCGAGCGACGTAGTGAAGCGTGAGGGAGTCGAGGTGGGCGGAGCTGGGTGTGCCGGAGGGAGAGACGCGGGCCGAGAGGTAGGGCTGCAACAGCATGGCGTGCTTCACGGTCAACTGCGGACGGATCTTAGTGAAGAGGTGCAGAGTGGCGAGGCACGCGACTAGGCGTTTCGTCTGGCCTGGAATCTCCTCCAGTCGCATTATATTCTGCACCAGACACTCCACGATCTGCACGCAGGCCTTCTCGGCTGGCCGAACCTTTTCACTCTCCTCCTTCGTCAAAAGCTGTGGAAACGAAGGCAGATTAGGTTATAAACGGGATACTAGCATCGCACAGGGGGGGGCAGTCATTTGACTTACGGCCTCAAGAAACTGCTCTAGCCACTCGATTCCCGTGTCTTTGGAGGCGGAAACAACCACATCTGTGATGTTCATGACTTTGTGCAAGAGCTTCACTGACTCCTTCTCACGCACGGGCGTAAACCACAGCGTCTGGAAGACTTCACTCACGAGTTTCTGCAGCAGCAACGAAGAAAAACAGTATTGCATCACACAGCCTACTGAAATGATATAAGTAGAAAGGCATTTATCAACAGACCTTGACACTCTCCTCGTCATTCACACGACGGATGATCTTGACGCAGATCTCGGCGATCCGCGGAAAGTCCGGCTGTTCGACACAAATGTCCCGCAGGATGCGAATGACCCGCTTGCGCACGGAGACACCCTTGTCGCGTATGCGGTCGGACAGCATGGGGTAGTACTGGGCGGTGAGTTCGGGTCGGCAGACGAGGAAGCGTCCGAGCAAGTCGACAGCCGCCTCGCGCACCGACGTGGAGGTGTCCATGAGACGCGAGCGGACGGCCATCTCGATGTCCGAGCGGGCCAGAACGCCGGGATCGGCCTCGACAACCGCGGACAGGCAGCGCAGCGCCTTAGTGCGCACCGCCACCGACGACTCGCTGAGGAGCTGGAAAAAAAGAAAACAACATTACTACTGGTGCGACAAAAGTAGCAAGCAACCGCAAATCGGGGTGTACCTTGCAGATCTGCGACAAGTAGACGTCGAAGCTCTGTGAGAAGGGACGCAGACTAGCCAGGTACCGGCAGATGAGGTAGGCGTCCTCGTAGTCGATGGTGCCCTTGAAGGTGACACGCAGGGCCTGCGACTGCCGCGACACCTTCGTGGACGCCGCCGTGGCCGCCGAAGACAGGAACATCATGCCGGCGACTTTGGGTCGACATCGAGCTCGCCAGAGGGAGGGGGGGTCGCGGAGGCGATCCATGAGGTAGGTGCGACGCAGTTCAGCTAGTTCGACGTCAGTCAGCGCTACGCCCTCGCCCTCCTCCGCCTCGTCGTCCGAGGCCAGGAGGCATCGGCGTTTTCGACCGCTGCCGCCGACGACGCCGTTGCCACGACGACTACCAGGCTTCTTGCGGGCGGCACTCTCGGACGCCGGTTGTGCGGGGTTGTCCGAAGCGGCTTTGTGCGCCCGGTCCACTTCTGTCGCGCAGTCCTCCAGCCACTGGCCCATGTAGAACTTGCAGGCGTACTGGAAAGATACACACAGACTGTGCTGATGAGGCCACACCCTAAGGGCTGGGATAGACGATTCAACAGCGAAAGACCTACCACCACGACGGGATCTGACTCGTCCTCGAGGAGGTAGTCGAGCACGGCGTCGCGCAGGACGAGGATTTTGTCCATTTGGCGTAAGTTGACTTTGCTCGTCTTCGTTTTCTTCTTCTTCCTCTCCACCGCCTCCTCTTCCACATTAAGTCCGTTTCTCTCCACACTACCACCGGCTCCCTCCGCCTCCGCCTCCTCTTCCCTTCTCACCGAATTTGGTGCAGTCGAGGCCTGCTCCTCCTCATTCTCCACCTCATCCTCGTCCAAGTCATCCTCGCTGTCCGACTGGTTGCCTTCAGTGAGCTCGCGGAGGATGGCGTCGATATCGTGCTCCTTGAGTTGACTAGTGACGGCGTCTCGACGCAGCGTGGAGGCCACGGTGCCGAGGTAGTCGACACTGGTGACGCGCACCGACTGGTCGAGCGACTTGTTGTTGAACTGCTGCACCAGCAGACTCCCCAAGAGACTGAGCATCACCTCGGCCGCCGGCCACTCGGGCTTGTTCACGGTGAGGAGGAGGTCGTTGACGAAGTTCTCGAAGATGATGCGGTAGTCGTCCTCACCCCTGGTCGTCGATCTACCAAGGCAATGAAGCAGTTAATAAAAGGACAACCAGACAGTGAGGGAAAGGAAGAGGGAAGAAACTTACTTTCGGAGGAAAACTGACAGGAAGGTGTGCGCGGTGATGAGGGCTTTCTTGTAGGAACTCGTGACGAGAACCTCGTTGTCGGGTCTGCTGGCGACCGCAGCGTCCTGGCCTGACGCGGTCTCGTCTCCCTCCGTCTTCAAGTCGCCACCACCAAGCGTCCGTTGGTGGTGGACGTTGGCGCCGGTGGGGGGCAGTTCGATCACTGACTGCACCAGAAGCAGCGCCAGCGCCGTGAACATCTGGATGCTCTCCTCGGAGTTGAGTCTGTTACAAGAAGAAGATAACACTAATGTGGTCCCCGGTGACTTCCAAGAAAATACCTTCAACGAAAGCGCCAACTGACCTGTACGTACGAAGGTTCCGCTTGCTCGACGGCAGACGGGCGATGCTAGTGATGATGTCCTCGACAATGAGATTGCGATATGTTGGGTACTGCGCGAAGATGCCCGTGACGAGTTTGAGCGCCGCCAACTGCAGCTCGCTGACGTTCTCTACGAAGAAGATGGACACGCCGACGGAGCAGAGGGTGAGCACAAGGCTGTCAGTGAGTCGCTGGATGTTGACGAGTTCCGCCAGACCGGAGACAATCTCTACGAGGCGGTAGTAGAGGTGCACTATCGACGAGGGCTTGTGGGTGTCGCGTTCGCGAGCGCGTCGCGACTTGATGCTGCTTTGGTTGTCTGAAAGTCCAAGTCGGTGAGTGGTCAAAATCACAAGCCCTAACTCGCTACGATATACAAGTGTGTGTTAGTGCGAGAAAATGTACCTTTCGCAGAATTTTCGATTCTATAAGCCGGATCGTACTCCGGGTAGATGCAGTTGGAGAGTTGAAAACGCGTCACCTGGACAGCCTGCTCAATGACATCTTCCAAGTAGATCTCTCGCGGCATGTCCTTGGCCGTCATCAGGTTGACGGCTATCAGACTTGCGCTCACAGCCCTAGTAATCCTCTCCAGACTCTCGTGGTCCCCTGCGACTCGCACAACACTCGCTCCGTCGCGGATATTGAGAAGGAGGAGGGTAAGGAGTTTGACAAGACGGTCGGTGGGCACTTGGTTGGCGATCTGGGTGCTCTTCAACTTTGCCGCATCACGGCACAGCTCCGCGAGGTCGGAGGGCGAGATGATGGCCTCGGAGGGGGCGCAATCGTCGCCAGCGCCGCCGCCGCCACTCGCGAGGAGGTCCACTTCTTCCACGGCCTCGAGGACGCGGTCAATGTGGCCGAGGAATTTCTTCAAGCTGCTTACAAGCGCCGCGTCCGAGGCGCCAGAGACGTCGGAGAAGGTGGTTGGAAGCCTGTGGCGAACACGCTCGCGCACCGGCCTAGATTGTTCAGCGGCGACCTTTTGCAAGTGAGGAAAGCGCTGCTCCGCCGGCTCCTTCAGACGAACTAACGATTTGAACAAGAGCAACGGTTTCAAAAATGGAACGCCCCACTTAAATCATGAAAGCGCCAATCGTGTGGGACATTAACGCACACTCAAACGGAGCGTCATCTTCATCGGCTTTCCGTCGCCTGCGAGACCCACCCGCGTCTTTGTAGCAGTCGTCGTCCGCGACGTCCTCGACATCATCGTCCATGCCGGCGTAGGAGCAACGACCGCCGGTTCCGGCTACTGTTCCACTGGCTCCGGGACCAAGGCGAGACGAGGAGCGCAGGCAAGCTGTCTCGTTGTCCGAGGACGGCTCTTCACCTCCCGCAACACCCTCGCCAGAAGTCTCCAGATCACCATCGCTGTCGTGACGTGGAAGGGGTCTGATGATGCAAAAGATAGGAAGAACTCTGCTACACAGCCGTTCATTGGTCAGAAAACACGAAAAGACTGACTTAACACTGATTGCCACCTAATGTGGGTGTTTTTAGGCATTATGATGTGCACGAAAGGGACCACGGAAACGTACTTGGGGTAGTCCTTGTCATTTTCCAGAACGTAGTCAGCCGCAAGAGCAGTGGGCTGACGCGTCATGCGTCGACGTTTGTTGCGCAAGTAGTTCGTGTGTCGGTCGACTGCAGCGTCCCAAGCCGAGGACTCGTCTGAAAGGCGATCCGAATTTTTTTGTCCTGGGTACTTCACCGTCCAGGTCCGTAGGCCCTCCACTTCGTTGCACCTCCGTCCTAAGGAAAAACGGCCGTTTGTAGCACTCTTTTTTACCCAAACAGGACTGCGATGAGTACCGTAGATCGAAAACCAAATACACACACTTAGACGACCCACCTTGTGCGCGTCTTTCATGAAAATTTTGGACAAAGGATTTTGGAGATGATGGTAAAAGTTCTCGAAGCAGCCTTTTTAATGCGCGTGAGTTATAAAAGCAACAACTACTACCAACGGTTGCTTATACAACCCGCGTTCCATGGCACAACAGCTGGTAACGGATATTGGTGGTTTGATTTACTAAACACTGATACTGAGAAACGGATTTACTGCGCTAGCTGACTTAATACGAGTTTAAAACGAGTTGTAGGTCAAAATTGGCAATGAAAGAGAAAATTAAGGCGCTTACGTTTACTAACTTGGGCCCTGCGTCTGGCAGAAGGCTTGGCAGGGGCAGATTTGGCGATTGGCGTGGGTAGAGGTTTGGAAGAATTGAGATAACTCGCTAACCCCAAAGGCGTGGCCTGAGAAGCGTTGGATTCTGACATTTTCTGTGGGGTCGACATGCTGAGCGAGGCATTGTGAAGGTCAGATATGTGCTCCAAAAAGTTTGCCGGTGGTTTTGCATCATATTCCAAATGCGAGGCAATCATAAAAGAGCCGCGGTACACACCGCCATCATCAGCTCCCTGCATGGAAGTGTGGTGGGGCGCGGTGGGAGAGAGATTGGACAACAAATCAGCCGGTAGAAAATCATTGTAATTCTGCGATGAGGAGTTAAGTGGATGGCTGGTCGAAATTGAGTGAGAGATTACAGAGGAGGGTAAATCCTTCAAAAAATTCTCCGAAAAGGCAGTAAAATCGGGTTTCTCATGGTCAAAGACGCCCTGAAGGTCAAAAGAGTGGGGAGATTTGACATCTCCTAACACAGAAATTCGGTCAAGTATACTATGAGGGGAGTGCAAAGTAGGCGGCGGGAGTTTCCGATTGAGCTGATCGCTAAGGGCAGGGTTGGGAGAGGGAACGAGGACTGGTTTAGCAGTCATTGGAACCCCATTGCTTGAGGGTAATGCCTGGACTTTTGTAGAACCATCCTCCTGCATTAAATAACTTTTTTCGCGACTATGGTGCCGTTTTCTGTCGCGGTCTTTCGGTTTTTTGTGCTTCTTTTCTTTCCTCTCCTTGTGACCGGTGTCCGGTGAGGTCGCGGTGTCACTGATTGTTGGCCGTTTAAGCGAGAATTTAAGCAAGATCTTCTTCTCGTCGGGTTTAACGTCAACACTGACGCCGTAGGGTGTTGGAATTCGAGTATCGTCAGCAGCTGCAGGGAGACCGTCGCCTGTTGAACCGCTAGGAGTGGCAGCATTTGATTCTCCCCCACTTGAAGCTTCCGTTTTCCGCTTCTTTCGCTTCTTACGCTTGTGCTTCCGTCTGGTTGGAGATCCACCAGCTTCGTCGTAAGCTAAAAGCAAGAAAACGCATTCACAACGCAAGAATGTGAACCAGGCCCAGAAACATATGCACACAATTGGCAACTTTTAACATTAACTAATCTTTCGAATATGGTGAAACTTACAAGCTTGACGAACATCGGAGTCAGTAGGGTTTTGTTGACTGTCCCATTTAAAATCAAGGGAGTTCGGCTTGTTCAGTGGGGGGTTTGATTGAAACACTGATGCATTCCGTTGGAGTACAGAAATAAGAAGTGGTGGTGGTGCCGCATTTTCGAAAGACTCCGTGTTTTGTTGCTCATCGAGATCGCTACACAAGAGATTAGGCAAAATAACTGACATACATGTTGTCCGTTGACACTTTTGACAACGTTTCAGTGATGCAAGCAATCAGCGTTTCATCCTTTGAGCACAGACACCGCATGGCATCGTTCGATATTGCTGGATCCGAGAGAAAACTATCACTGCCAGATCCAAGTGGGAACGCTGATGGCAATGGAAGTTCTGGAAGAATATCCGTTAAACTAAAGACAGCTCCCAATGATTGGATTGGGATTCGACTAATGTCACCGTTCATGATCCCTAAAGACACATAGAATGGCGCAGTTAGCATAGAAATTCAGCAACAATATTACAGAATGAAAACATCAATACAAAATGGAGTATACTAAAGCAAGGGGAGATCTTAAAAAGGGACATCAAAAGAATAAAAATCTTAGAAGTGGTAAACGTACTTTTTTTTCACAAACAGTCAAATCATCAAGTCATTGGACAGAAAAAATGAAGAGACAGAAGGCTATCGGCTTCCCCTATGCAGACATGTTATAACCAAACAGTGCATTTAAACAAGAGGTGCTAGAGAAATATTCTGTTATTTCATATTAATTTATGCATAATAGCATCCCACATATTTAAGAATTCTTAGTAATAAATGCTTACAAACTATTTTTTACTGATTACATATTTAGTTCAGTCCAAGCAATCAACCAAATGTCATTTGAGTGTTTCGTCTCAAAATCGGCTTAAAATGGAACGCAGACTGGATGTTTGAACAGGTATTACATCTTGTCAAGATACAAGTACATGCAGATTTATATTGTGTAATGGCATCTGCATGTGCATATGTTTACGCCTTACTCGAAAATTGTAAAATTTTCGGAATTTCTACTAATGCAATCTTGTGAATATTGCCTGTAACCCTGTATTTTGAAAGTAATCTTAACACGATTAATCTTTCACTAATGTACTACAACCGAATTTTAAAGAAATTACAAGGATTTTTTATTAAATATTTCACTGAGTATTTACGGGTTCGATGTACTATTGGTTATTGTGGTTCTGTTACATGACAGTCAATTGCGAAGGTTGTGCACAATTACAATTTTAAATAGCCAATATTTAAATTAAATGTTGAGTGTAACAATTCAGTCTATAAGTAAGGTACTGCATATAGGATCCAAGTCTCGATAATAAACCAAGTGTTCAACTTCGTAAAAATAATGCGATGTAATTATCAGTCGGTTGCTGCGACACATACATATTTATTTTTTCTTTGTTTACCACTTTATTATTCGCTTCCTAGTTAGTTAAGACCTTACAAAGTCCAAGATGTGTCCTGCTCATCTCCCACTAAATGACAATGTGAAGAACAAAGCCGCAATTTAATACACCAGAATTCCTGCCAACCTTCATCAAGGTCCTTCGCAGTCACATGCTTTCAATCTGTTAATTGTAATCCGGAATCAGTACAAACACGTGACTTCAATGTCAATATATTCCATTTTTTAGCAATATATGCTAGCCTTCTTTTCAAAAAAATTGATCGACATCACCTCCACATTGAGTAAAAGGTTAAATAAATGTTAAAAATCATAAAGTTCCCATTCAACGTGTGTGCTCAAAATATTTTCAAAATTGTCGTTAAGAAAACTTAAATTCTCTACTTTTTTATTTATTTTTTTATGTTTTTTAGAGATTGATATACTTTTTAAACATGTAGCATTTAAAGCTAGCTTATCGAAATCTAAAAGGATCTTATTCCGCACAGCCGAGCAATATCTCACTATACCATGGGTATTGTATCACGCCGAGTTTAAAAAATGTGTTTAAGTTTGAAAGATCTCGTAAAAGACCAGCAACCCTTCGGAGGCAGTGATGGATTGCTGGCAATATTTAATGATACCCATAGCCGGTATTTTGAACTTATGTATGCAGCGCCTAATGGACGGTTCCCGCTTGTGGTTGGTTACAAATTTGTCGACGATTAAATACCAACATGGGAAAGCTCTCTTAAAGCAATCAAGTATTTGCCAAAACTGTAAATTTTTTCACTGACATAATGCACATAATTATGTTCAGAGAAATTAGTTTAGGTTTCGAATAATAATTTTGACAATTATGTTGGTAAATGCAGCAATTTCAAAAAAATTGGCTTTTGCTATCGCCCATCAGCAAAATCTGCAGCAATTTCTTGATATTACATTAGAAACACGTGAACACTGGAGGAAAATGAGAATTCCAGGCTCCAATTATGGACAATATACGTATATATTTCAATTTGGGCTTGTATCCCAAAACGACAACAACTGCTTTAGTGTCTGACAGCCAGAGGGATTACACTTATCTTCATAATATGTGCAAGTAAACAGACGGTAGGAATTATTGAATTGCTCATATATCTAAATAAAGAATGAAAATAGAGTAGCACTAAGAGGATAAGAATACGAGAGGAATATATGATGCATATTGCCATCTAACATTTGTTTTATAATGAAAAAACCGTGACAGATTCAAACATAAAATCGGGACCACTGCAGACGAGAGTGCCAAATTATAAAAGCAACTGAATTGAGAACTAAAATCCATTAAGGATCTTTGTTAAGAAAATTTGTACCTTAGTCACACATTTCACAGATACACTGCCTGCGAACAACTTAGGCAAATAATCTATGCGGAGGACTAAACCAAAATAAGTTATTCGAATTGCCTTGAATTCCCAAATATCAAGAATTTAATAAATATGTTTTTTGAAGGAAATAAGGCAGAAATTAGATTTTCTTAAAACTGATTTAGATTAGAAAATAAAGCGTTTTAATATACCATTCCACCCAACTTTATAAATTTAACTTAATTGAAATCGACCTTGAATTGTGGTATTGGATTTTCGTGAACTATTCATATCATGATATTCCTCATTTAAATTTAATTTTCTGGAGTTGACCGATGGACCAAAACATAGCAGACATAGTTACAGTATCCACGCTGCTTGGGTACGTTAAAATAAAATGTTCACAGTCAACAACTGTTGAAGTAAGTTTAAATATCAGCATGCATTAATATTTGTAGGAAATAACGAAGGCTGCAGTTAAAAAAGTTTCAATATCAAACACACCTTCCATGTTTGGTCTTGAGATACAGGAGGCTCCATTAAGTATCGAAGACCGTCAATTCTTATGTCCTAGCTTAACATGGTCTGAGATTGCTGGATTGGCAAATGCTCAAAATATTCTTTTGTCAATAAGATATTTTCCTACTAATTTTGAAGATTATGTTCGAAAGGATCGTTCTGCATTATATTACTTACACGAACAAGCAAGACCTTGCTAATTGCTGACAGAATTCTCTGAAGGTTAACAGATTTTACAAATATGTTTGGGAAGACTGCAAGGATAGTCAAGCCTGTTTTGAAATAGGTTGCCTTGAAATTAAGTAAGTGGTTCATTGACAGTAAACAATTTTAAAAGACTGTCTTTGGACTCTGAAATAAACGACGAAACACTGGACCAGCTTGACAAATCTAGAGACATTTCTAGCTTTTTTCCATCACAAGTTCTTCACCACCAGAAAGTACACAATCTTCGATTTTTTTATAAGTAACTAGGCAAAATACCTTCGACGGGCCATTTTAAATTATGCTCCATCAATCCATTACTTCTCCAAAGAGGACTGTATGCTAGAACGATTGAACCGGCTGCTGATTCTCACTCAATTTGATAGCAGTTCATACGCCTGCTTCCTTGGTGTAAGTATTGCCCCTATTGTCTGATTATTTTTTTAAAGAAATTAAACTGTGAAAATTTGAAAAAAAATTGCGTTTTAGTGTAAAATTGGTACTCGCAACCTCTTATTGGTTGTTAATTGTGTCCTTAAATATTTACAAATGCTGCGTAGTAAAGGCTCCTAGGAAACCCACACATACACCTAGCGCTGAGTATTGAAACAAAAAGTACTATTAAAGTATGATTAAAGTTAAAAACAATGTGACTGTTTGTGGGTTGTTTTAAGTTGTTTTTTTAAATTAGCATGAAATCTGCATACATAGAGGTGATGAAGATAAGCGGCACCAGAGCGGGAAAAATGTAATAGTTTGAGCTTATTTTTTCATATATTGTGACAAATGTTTTAGGCAAACTTATATAGATATAAATAATGTAATTTGCCTTCGTTATGTAGTTAATTACTGAAATTGTTTCAAGTGTTTTTAGTTTTTATTTGCTAATATAGCTGCAGGAAACCATGCTTTATCTCCGAACTGAATTGTTTGTAGTAATCTGCAGTCTTTTTTGGTTAGAATAAACTAACAAGGTAATTGATTATTTTTTCTCTTTGTCTAGGCAGGACTGGGCATACCGGTTCGATTAATTTTGGGTCCACGATCTCAGGTTAGAGTCAATATCGGGAATACAAAGGAAGTAAGTTCAGCCGACATGTGTATTCTGTTCAAGTTTCTTTGACTTGTGGCAACTGAACTAGACAAAAACATGTTTTTTTCGGCTAACTAGCAATGCAATTTAATAACGGAATGGGATAATTTTAGCCGCCACACATTGTGCACTGTTGCGTAGGAAAGTGGCACGTGACGTTGTACCGGTTCAGTGAAATCTTCGCCTTCAAGGCAACCAAGTGCTCTTCGACTGCCCCAACTAAGACGCGTATCCTTTGCCACCGGACACCCAGCTGCCATTTTTCACACTAGCATTATTTAATGTGTGCGTGTGTGTGTACAAGCAGACCAGCGCACTTGCAGACTGAGTCACCGCAGTTCGCGTGTGTCCGTTCTACCCCCAACCACCCATCCGGGTAATTACATGCTTCACATCCAGGCCAAATCCCATCAGCGCCTTCTGACGTAAACTTTATAACACCTTCACTTTTCCCGAGAGGGGGAGTCAGTGGCTAATGGAATTCGTGTCGCTAGACGGAGATTGCAGCTGTTCCCTCTCTCCTTGACGCTAAATTTCCACCGTCACCTGACGGCGTTGATCTCTGACTTATCTCAGGAAATTGTTGCAGTGAATACGGAAGGCACGCCAGACATTTCGGTCCACAATAACAAAAACCTAGAGAATTTGTTAGATTTTCTAACTGGTATGCCCATTTCCAGGTGCGCAAACGATTATTTGCTGGTGACTAACCAAGTAATATGCTCCTTCTTTATGGGGTTAGATTTTTAACGTTTGTTGTTACCGAGTCGTGCGTTTTTTCCGATCCGCGTTGTTGATTGGTTGTAGTAAGGAAGTTAATTTAGGCGCATGTACAGAGGTTCACCTCAAGGTCAAGTGTGTTATTGGCTGATGTCGGATTCTAGGTGCGAATGCTCTGCTACTTCGCCAGTATCGGACAAATCTTGTTCTCTGAGGTGACACGAAAGGAGGGTCGACGGTATCAGGTGAAACTCATCCTCTCCAACGACCCTGAAGCCGGCCAGCCAATCATCTTCACGTTCGACTCCAAGCTGTCCGCGGACACCGTAGTTCACACCCTCGAGGGCTACTGCAAGCTCTCGCCAGACATGCGAGACAGTGTCAACGTGGAACCACCAATGACGGCGGAGCACGCTTCCCTTCTTTCTGCCGGGTGTCCGTTTCGGTGAGGTTTGACTTGATTTTCAGTCTTCAGAGCGGCTTCACGTTGTAAGACCTTGTAATCTCATTCAGTGAAGGTTGCAACTTCATTCTTCTTTTTACGAAAAACCGGATCCCCCTTGAACTCTTACGGTGTCCTTTCTGTTAGCTACCACCATACCGATCTCGCAATCACATAACTTTGCCAGAGATGCACTTTTCATGCGGTTCGGGTGAACATCAAACGCGACTCCGTCACTGGCACACGAAATCGCGAGGATGTGTGCCGGCCTTGTGATTACACGGAAGCAGATACGCCAGTACGAAAGGAAATCACACACAAGTGCACTCCATTAGGCGGCATTTTCGTGTTCACCAGAAAAAAAAATTGACACACACGCTGATTTGTTTTCCCCAGCTTCAGCCTATCGACGGCTCCTATTGACTGGCGTATTTGTGAAGACGTGATGCACATCACTAATGTATCGATCGATGAGTTTGTTATAACCAATCACTAAGGCGGTAGTTTGAATTCAAACAGGTTGAGAATAAAACCGATATTCTAATTTAAGGGTGCTATCTACTAAGGTTGTTTTGTTTTATTTTTCAGACCCCAATCGTCAATATCCGCTTTTGACCAGAGTATGTTATACTTTTGTGTAATCTAAAGTAAATCTGTTTCCGACATCCGACATCTTGATTACGCGGCCTACTTAGCCTGCTTGTTGAAACGTGATTTTCAGCTTTGGACTTTGGACATTGTTCATAACTTAAAAACAGTTAAAATGGCGACTGGTCGCATTTCAATTACATCAATTAATATTGTTATGCTACATTTTGTCACTTCTATGTTGATTGGTAATTTATTGATTAAATACCCGTGTTGCGTGCAACTGTGACGATGCTGTAAGTGAGAGGGGCTCATTCGCGCACACGCGCTTAAAAATCGCGCTTTTTAAAAAACCTTACAGCTGGCAAATCAAATCAGACCAACGCCAGTCTCCTTCGATCGCACATCACCCTGGAACGCGTCCTAGGCGAGGGACAATTTGGTGATGTCTACAAGGGCGCCTATAGACCCCCCGTAAGTTGAACTGACGCTTTCTCTACTTTGAACGACTGCTCAAGGTCATTAAAAGTCGGCTTTGTTTTGAATACCTGCCTTTCCTAATCTCAAAGTGAAATCAAACACTTATTGATGGCTCCACGGTTTGACCCAATCAAACGCGGGTTTGGAGCCGGTTTCAGCCAATCACCTTTCGGAACTAGACTTTATGCTCGATATCTGTGCAAGCAAACACTTTTGTGAGAATTAGCCGATCAAATAGGCCACAGGAGGTGAGCACTCCACGGCCACTAGCGTGTGTGTGTGTGTGTGGAGTGTAAGCACTCCACACACACACATACACACGCACTCACACACATACAGTGCATTGACTGCGACGTGAATTTTGTTTTACTAAATTAAGTCAGCGCTCACTCGCCTCACACTCATGTGACTGCCAAGTTGCGCACTCGCAGTGCACTTTCCTCAGAATACGAGGTGCAAAATCCCACGGTTTTTTATCACCTCAATTGGTTTAATAATTATAATAATGACAATTTGTGTGACTCGTGGGAAACGCCAATTTGCGTAGCTGGTACGTGAGCTACCTCACTGAAACTGACGTTTTTGGGGCTGTGATGAATTACTACTCACCCCCACGCGAACACCTGGCACAATAGTGAACGGTTTTGGGGGGACGAATTAGCCAATCAGCTTAAAGCAAATGTGTGTGTGTGTGAGTGGAGTGCTTACACAAGCACACGCAGAACACTTACAAGATTTCTAAAAGCCCACAAATATGGCTGTAGCGAGTGCAGATTGACTTTCAATATTCCACATTCCTCCGTCGCCTTGAAAAATACGCCATTAGCGCGAGACAGATCAAGTGTGCCAAATTGCAGCGGCGTCATCTCGCGTTCCGGGGGTAGACGTGACTTCAAGTGCCGATTTTCTGCCTCTGTACATTTTGCAGGGTGCTGCGCCGGAGGCAGACAGACACCGTTTTTTTATTATCGAAAGCCGTCCAAAGGGCGCGCGTCAATTTGCAGTTAATTTAAACAAACAATTTTATTCTTACCCTCGCCAGGAGGCTGGATCGTCCAATATTCCGGTCGCTGTGAAAGCCTGCAAGGTTGGCCTTGGC
>UXSR01005389.1:44105-90022 GCA_900604375.1 Mesocestoides corti | reverse complement strand
GCACGGATACAAGTCAAGTTGTGCATTGGTTTAGAAACCAGACGCCAAGAGCAAGTCTCAGCGTGATGGCTATGCTTGCGGATGTTGGGCACGCGAATCACTGTCAAAGATGCGCGTCCTGTTGAATGACGTGTCATCAACCACGCTAGTAATGTAGAGGTAGTGCGTCGTGGTTGAAGGCATTGTTTGCGAATCGTTGTGTAAGCACAATGGAAACGAGTGGAACCTCGAGCAGTGCGTCAATTACGACGGTAAATGTGAGTGGCACGTTGCTATGTGCCGTAAGATTTGGCCTCCAAACCAGACCAACGGCTGGTCACGCGGAACGAGAGTGAAGGTAAGAAGCAACAGAGAGAGAGAGAGACCAATGTTGGCCAAAAGAAAGAACCTTTTGTTTCATTGTGGCAAGGCAGGGCCACGCGTTCCCATGGAGACTCGGCAAATTTGATTCAACTTGGGCGGGGTGTTTGAGTGGATAAAACACATCCCAGACTTCGCACCCCTGCACTACCATCCTCATTGAGTACATTAATGCTCCCGATTATTCAGATGTTAACCTTTGCCATGACTCCTGGCCTTTAAGGTCTGGTGTTTACTTATTATCATTAAAGTGACAGTTAATGATTTTAAACAAATAAAAAATTATCGGCCATGCCAAGAATCATTCGTTAGAAACAGCGACAACATATAAAGAACCCCAGAGCGGTACGAGGCAGCCATAATCTAGCCATCAAGTGTACATACCAATTCACAGGATCTTTGAAGTTGAGATTTAAATTAAAATAGGACGCAAGCGAAGGCATCGATGCCGCATACTGACGTGAACTAGCTGCCGGTGGAAAGTGGCAGACGCAAATGCATCCGTCAAAGTGGCTTGTGCCCCGGTGAATACTCACCTCGCAAGTTGTTGAGCCGCGATTGAGGATGTAGAGGTGGTGGACGGCGGTCTGCCGAGGGTCCTGAGGGTGATTTGATATACGAAACACGTGGAAGGCGTGACCCTGAATGCACGCGGTAAAAAGCAGTGAACCGGTCGAGTCGAACTCCAAGTAGCCCACGTTCGCCCATCGGTGAGCCTAAAAGCCGAGAAGTCGGATGATCGCCTGCTTGAGAAGTAGCACAACAGTGGGGCTTTGAGAGTTTCCACGGGATACCGGATAAAAATGCTGATATTCAACGCTTACCTTCAACGTACATCGGCTGTTCCCAATTGCGACTCACTTTAGTTGGAATTCGCACGCAAGTCGACATTCCTGATGTACATATGTAGTGACGAGTTATGATCCATGAAACTTGTTTGGATCAACACAAAAAATGGCTAATTTACATGCCGACCGTCGCTTTACACCCAAAAAATGAAAAGTTTAGGGCTCACACCCGTCAATCAATAATAAATTGACTAATATCCATGGAATTTTCTTCGGATTTTAAATAAACCGCTTCTACATCGACTTGTCAACATGATCTACAAAAACTCCTATTCACACGCAGGTTACTTCCCGTATGGCTGAACAGCGACTACAAATCCATCCTAACAGCTGACATTAACCTCAAAGTAAATGAATCCTTGGCAAGGTGAAAAGACGCCGAGAATGCAGACACTCTCAACTTAAGAAACAGCCATTTCAATGACATGAAATTGCTGACAGGACAATGACAATAGCATGATCCAAAAGTAAACGCTTTAGTCATCCAAGATATCACCAGAGAGCCATTTGCCTCCGACCAAAATAATCCCAGTGCACGAGGTATTACTTCTTCCTCCTATGACCCCATATTTGGGAGAAAGCAAGTCTCACCAGGAAGTGAGCAACAAGAGCCCCATTGTCGGCGAATTCGTGGACATCCAACGAGGCATTCTTATGGGATAAAATGGTTCCCTGAGACTCCCATGTATCGGAGGGGCCCGCGCACTGCAATGAGGAGGGTGAATCACGATAGCGCTTTAAAGTGGAACAGACGTGAGGGCGCTGCAGCACAGGGTACGCGGGGTTGGTGATGGCGCTTGTCTCTGGCTTGGCTTGTCCCGCCACGCCAGTCTCTTCGAGAGGCGGGGAATGCAGTAGTTTCTGGTTCTCAAAGGCACTGTAATTATCAGTGAGTTGGACCAGATCAACAACAGAAACGTAGCTCGAGAAGGTTGAAGCTGGGGCCGCAGGGTCGGCGGCGAAGTCAATCGACTGGCGTCGAACTAGATGTGGGTAGCGGGAGGGTAGGTTGGGTCCTCCTATTGCAACGGAGCTGGCAAGAGCGGAGAGACCGTCCCAAATACGCTACAGTACCACGGGAAACACGCATTTGGAATGGAAGTTATGTGCGATCAGTGTAGGATAGGTAAAACCATAAGGACATCGTGAGATTACCAGTTTCAGTAACAGTAAAAGTGACATTATGCAGGAGGCCTTTAGCTGTGGCGTTAGCGAAAAACACTTTACTGGTTAGAAGAGAATGCTTCCAAAGGGTTGGCAACAAATATATACATGAAAATGGCTTAATAAGAGCCTATAGCCGATAACTAGCAGAACGCACATGTTGACATGGCGAGCGCATAAACAATATGCGCAGTTAACCTGATCCAAACAAAGGAATGCTCCCGTGACACCAATGCCGCGTGTTTCGTCTTACACCGTTCTGCGAAATTCCGGGTTCCTCTCGTGGTTCAACGTAGTAAGATGGACCCGTCTAGAACACACCCGCCTCCGTTATTGAGATGCAAAGCCACCTTGGTGGCAGCTTCTCGACGGTACAAGCCCAGAATTGTCATGTTTCAGCTCCGCACAAACTACAAACACCTGGTGCGAGATTTAGTAGACAAGGTGGAATACGCACACTCCGCTCGGTAGCTCGCGGTGATAACTTCCTGTCTACTAGCATTGTTTTTCACCAAATTTTGTCTGAGCCAGCTGGGCCTCTTTAGCCCACACACCAGTGTTGATCCAGTTTGCCCGTAGCAGTGAATGGGGATGGGCGTTTTCTCCTCGATCCCACTATGCGCATAACAATGCTGTCTTGGGAGAGACTCAAACGGCGTTCTTAATAGCACTTATCCTCACACCGAGATAAGTCGGCATCAACTCGCGACAATGGGTGGTTGAGCAGGTTGTGTTTAACGCCCCTGTTAAGTCGCCCAATGGCTGCTCCGGGTGTTCTTCTCAATCAATACCTGCTAAGCATCAACGAGGCATTGGCGTTCGTTCATCTGCTGAGGTCACACGAACCCGTTTTAAACTATCTTCCCTCACGGGGCTTCGCATTCAACCACGCAGCAAATTTTGCTACGTTGCTATGGCTACAGAACAAAATCCCTCTTACTGTGAATATGCGTCATCGATGACGGAGAATTTTGTGCCACCTGTTTTTTCTTTTTTTTAAAAAAAAGCCTATGTTTTGACCTACAGATATTTTTAGGTTAGCAATCGTACGATCACATTTAGCGGACTACAATACCGCAATATGTCGTACTATCATGTGCAATGTTCTTTACCAAAATCAGACCACTTGCACAAGAAAGTATTGTAGGATTCGACAATGTGACAACTCGCGATGTTAGTAAACCAAAACAAAGTAGTACGAACTGAGCTCATCAATGTCTACGATGACACATCGTTTAGCATCACTAAATCAGGCACTAAACCAGAAGCAATGTAGCCATGGAAATAGTGTTTAATTATGCATATCAGGCACACAGAAAAGATCCATCTGACCAAAAGGACTAAATGAGTAATTAAATGCATCAAAATGTACATAAAAGGGGGCCAACTCCTCAAAATTACTACATGGACCTTAGTTTTGGCTAGTGTGCTTCGGAAGTTGAGAGAGCAAAAATCGACAAACCTTAAAGAGCTGGGGGAAAAACGACCGCACTACATAAGAGGTATGCGATGCACTAATGGAATCCAACAAAAAGAAATAGTCAGCGCACCTTATTAACGCTGAGGACCGTTGAAGCCACGGGTTTCGAAGAATCCCCGCTTGCATCACCACAACGCGATAAGTGGTGATAGACGGGCTGATCAAGGAGAGACAGAAGGAAAACATTAGTAATTTTCAGTCTTCGGTCTAAACGAGCTTAAAAATTTACGCTTCATATGTTTGTGCATTTTCACCTCGGTGTAAAACACTGAATAAAGAGTCTCATTGAGGCAAGAGAGAAGGTTTTAGTCTAAAAGCAATCAGGCGTAGATTATTACGGTTGTTGCCACAATAATTAAGTTATTGGGTCATTTTTGATTACTCAGAGGAAAGAGTTTAGCATATCCATGCGATGATGCAAATTATGTGGATTCAGTTAAACGAGTAACTAGCAACTCTTTATCTATCCAAATAATGTAAAACAGTTGCGCTGAAAATAGTATTGGATTTAAAAGCGGGCACCTTATGAAGTGGTAAGGACAAATATCAATAAAACTAATAACATCCTGACTCTGTAAACACAAACTAAACTTCGTGACAAGGATAAGTAAGGTAGCAAAAGTGCAAGGCATAAAACAAAGGTAAAATAGTAAAGAATAATATACTCGAACATCAGGAAAGGCCATCCAGCGTGTTCCCAATGCAATCGGAAGACACTTGGCGAGTACCGACTTGAGCATCGGCTTCACGTCTTGGAAAAGAGGGAAAGGGAGTGTATTAGATAACTGCTTTAGATCATGTTGCAATAAATTACAACGGTACGTACTTCCGACAGTAAACAACTCCAGCAGCGTATGTGCTGATAACACAGATATGCAATCGATACGACATATCAACACAAATCTATAAGCAGCGAAGTAAATTAAAAAAAAAACTGCATCAAACCTCTGATTTGCTTCGATCGATGATACATAGGAGGGTGAAGAATAGTTGACCACTGTGTTACCAGTGAGCAAGGAGGTAAAATGGACCTCCCACTGGTAATTACTACACTCAACATGACAAGGTGATAAACGATAATTACCTTTGCTCGCTGCTTACAACGATAAGAGGACGCATTTCTTCAAAGTAATCCGTATACTCAGCTATGTAAGAAACGCTAATAGAAACTAGTCAACTACATACCGTGCGGACAAACGAGTAGCTTCGCCCCAAGCGCATAGAATCCCATTCTTGAAAAGAGTAAAGACGCTTGCCCATTACGCTGAGGGAAAGAGAACATTAAAAAGTGGATAACATACTGTTACAGCCCAGATATAAAAGCCACGATTAGTGCTAATTATAAGAAGGAAGGAGTACTTCTCGTTTCCTGTAAATTGGCTGGGGCAGTTTTCGAACTTAGCCCAAACAACAAGTTCCTCCGTTGGTTCTTGGAGAGGAATGACGGCAGGAAAGCAATCCGTTAGCATGTCACGAACACTCTCCATCAAGTTTTTTTCACTATGTGCCAAAAATCTAGAGATTCTACCTGATATACCTACCTATATTTATCAGCAGATACTGAAAATAACGGCTGCATTTTGGATGGAATTGAGATGCAAAATGAATGTTATCAGTGTAAATAAGAGTTAAAACAGCGACAAGTTAACCATGGTCCACTCCAATTGCACAAAACGCCTGAAAAAAAAAACAATAACGCACTGTCACCTTGGTTCGATGCCAATACACGGTTTTTCAATAGATAAAGAGGATTGGACTGAAGCTGCCAATCAGCAAAAAAATATTACCATGTAAAGCCAATAGCCAGCACTGCCCTTAAAATAATAATTTGAAACAACGTTTCGGACAAACATAAAAGCTATGGTGAACAAAACAGACGTGAGTGCATAAAATTAAACAAAACCTCAATGAATAGAACAATAAATACGAAGAAACAGAGCAAAACCAAAAATATTTGAACATATTTGTCAGCATGTAAATTAAAACTGGTCACAAAATCACGTTATTAGACTCAAATTAATAGAATTAGCAAACCGATGATGAGATACACTTCCTTTTGTGACCTGAATACAAAACAATGTAATTTTATCTTTATTGCTAATACTATTGAAAGGCAGAAAAACAAGTACTAAAGCTTTGCAGAACTTTGTGATCAGTATTCATCAGGAATATGCATGCTGATACGGTTGCGCGAAACCGTATATGATAGGAAAACAGGCAACTTTCAAGTGACTTCCAATGAATATATTCAAACGTTTTTGAGAGGTATAGCTTTTGACCATGCACTTAGACCTAAAAATGAACTAGGATCCAAATGATTCAATAGATTAAGTTCACATCAGAATGTACTTTTGTTATACAACATAGACAAAACTAACGAAAATATAGCCACTAAAACCTATAATCAAACAGTGATTCTGAAAAAAATATAAAGTTTACAACAAAGGAGCAAGAAAAACAACAATATCAGCTGACGACTAGTAACGAAGTGACCGCCACAACTTTAGTTCATCTGAATGAAATATTAGAAGCGATAAACACTTCAACACAATGAGGTATAGAAAAGGTTAAAATGACATAAAGTCTAAATATTTGTACACTTATAGATTGAAATAAGTGACCAAACTAGACTGCACTTTAATATATTTGTAGTGGGCCGACAATCTACACTGACAGGGCCCGACCGAAAGAGCAGAAAATGCGAACGGCTCGTAGCTCAACTAATTTATTGATGCAGCGGTGTGTGTACAAGATACCAAGTACGTTTATATAGCCTTGCTAATCGTCGATCCCTGAACGAACATAGTTAGGTGAAGTTCATTCACGTAAATCATTTGAATCATGTTCGCTCCCGAAAGCGCTGCTCACCACATATTTTTCTGCGCCATCAGATTTAAATTTTGTGCAGCTGATCGTATTGAAGTTAATAGAGAGCATATTTAGTTCTATGGTTATATAATACGAGTATATTATTCACTATTCGATGCTTTTTGTATTATTTCAATTTATGTTGGAATTAAAATGGCGTTTGATTGTCATTCTCAGCATCGCTATAATTTTAACTGATACAGTTTTATTGTAATGTGGAGCTATTTAAACAATCTGCCTTTAATCCGCAAATGAATGCATTTATTTGGCATGACCCTGTTGAAAGCATTTTAATTCTAATAAATATGTTGCAAGAAAAAAGTAAAACGAAATAAAATTAATACTGACTCAGCACGGTTAAATGTATTAATTTTTTTATGACTGTGTAAAACCTAATATTGAGGGTGTCGAAGGCATTACTGTTGTATGTATGTCATGGAAGATCTAGAATGGGTTAGCACTGTCCTTCTGAACTTAGTTTATTAGCAAATACAGATTGAATTGTGGTGTGGCTAAGAAGTACGGAGAAACATTGGTGCACTTAAGTAAAAACTACAGATAATGTTAACTGTAGTAAGAGTTTTTGTGAATAACATGTGAGCTGCAAGCGCGGTTGACCACGTATCCTATTTTGAAACTCACTTGCTAACTCATATACATGACGAAAAGCTAGGAAACGTGCTGTGCGAAGGCGAAATAACTCAATTAAATTAGATTATGCGAATGTACCAGTATCAGATTTATAAATATAACCAACGTAATGAAATGTGGAACTTTTATAAGCATAATTTGGTTATAAAATTTCCCATGTGTGCTACACAGTACTCTGTTAACTTTTTCTGCATTTAAGATGTTGTCATCCATGTAGCAATGAAGAGCTGCATTTCATGCGTTTAACAACTAACAACATGTTTTAAAGTTTGATCAACCTGGTTTTTCACTAATATTGTTCTTAAGGCTAATTAATTTAAACTGAAAATTGCCGAACGCACGTTATGTCGTTGTGTGTAGTAATTAAAGGAAAATTCAATTTCTTGAAGCCTAAAGCAACAGCTGTGCTATTTCATTGTATATAATTTCTAATGTTAAAGAGAGTCCCATAGATTTTCAATCAAATTTAATAACCGATAAATGTCATACAAAACTTATTTTACATGGTCAGCATGAGATCAATGGTTAGAACAAGATGGCAAGTTACACTAAAATTAATTAGTCTGCTAACAAAAGTAAACTGCATGTATCTATTAGTCTGAAGCCGTATTATGTAATTCTGATTTATGTCCATTATTATCACGAACATTCAGATTTGACCACTGACCCATGTCGATTACTTTTATGCTAACAACCCGATAAGTAGTCTGCGCCATACTTAATATCGTACCTGCCGTCCAACCTCCACCTCCAGGCATTGCCTCACATTTGCACGACTGTAACTCATATGCACTTTCGATATTGAGGACAGACAATATTTTAGACCCGTTTACAGATTCGCATGAAATTAAATATTGAAATTAAAATAATTTTTTCCTACTTTTAAAATCTCCCTAGTTCCTTAAAGCGTCAAGTAGTCAAAAAATGTTGTAATATCAGTAAAATGATAATGCTTATCGATTTTGATTATCCAACCCACGTACGTATTTAATCTTATTCCATTGGTATTCCTTTAAGGTTGGTGGGCCCATGATAAATTCAAATCACTCAACCTACTCATTTTTCTTCACTTCCCTTGTGTGAGAGCTCTTTTATTGGCATCCTAAAATTCTGAATCATGGTGAATCAAAGAGGGTAACTCCCATTGTTTCCAGCCTCCTCATTATTTTCGCGATCTCTATGTATTTTATTCTGTCAGCAAACCAATCGACTTGATTGTGTATTGTGCATTTATAGAGAGTTGGGTATTGTCAAACAACCTCAACTCTAGAAGGAAGTCCATTATTCAACTAAATAAGAACTTAGACTAAAAAAAATTTTTTCTATGAATTTGATGAAGTGGATGAATGTTTGCGAAGATAGAGACACAATACTGTTAAGCGCCTAATAAGTCTAACGGGTTGACTAGCCTACTGAAGTGACATCAAAATACATGACTTGAATTTAGGCTCTTATGTTCGCATATGGCACAGTCTTTCTTGAAAAAAAGACACTAAATCAATGCGCGAGCACAGGAATTTAATGTCTGGTAGCGGATCGTCAACCTTTCAGTACTTGACAATGCACAGGACCTCTTGCAAAGAGGCTCTACTGTCTCAGCCGAACGACCACTGGACAAATGTGGTGTCCTCATATACTTGACCAATCTTGGACTGATGAGTTGCTAAATTTTAAAATGTGCTTTGACTAAACTAATCTAGATCCTCAATAATAATAAAAAAATTAATAAGCTATGGAAACAACTTTAGAAATGAACAAACTAACACTGCTGATTTTGGCGTGGATTGGAGACTAGTTCTGTGGAAATATTTTTGAGGGAGGAGCTGGCCCTTTGGTTGTCTTTTCTCAGGACATGGCATTTAGATGGGTTGTTTTACGCAATAAATTACAAAAGTCACGCAGATTCACATGGGCCTTATGGCCCCAGGACCGAACCCAGGAGTGGACTTAAAAGGGAGGGTCAAGCAAGACACGTATATACAGCTATGGTAATTTACTAGAGTATGGAGGGAAGGAGTCTGAAGTCAATAGCCCGTTTTAAGAATGAGACAAAAAGTAAAAGCTAGCAGACCGCTCCACCTTCACCATTAAATACGATGCTGCCAACAGTTTTGGAGAACTTGACCAATGGAGCACACAGCTTTCGATTTAGGTCCAGGACATTAACCACTTCTGCTATAGAACCTTTCAAAATCCTAACTGTTAGTACTCATTTTCTAGCGGGTTAGACTGCGTCTTCCAAGCCACAAATCATTCACCACACCAGTTAGGCGAAAACAACAACTGAATCCTGAAACAACTCAGGTGAGAGAGTGTTGATTGAGGGGTTACGATGAAGGAACCATTGCGATTTGGTTGAAAACTCATATGGCTGATTGTCATCACGCAACTTCCTACAGACCATGAAGTAATTGCACTAACAGTTGGTGGGACAACGAAGATGTGATGGGAGCGATGCAGAGTTGGTCTCGCCAAAATGGTGTGTGGGAGTGACAAGATAGGAGAATAACATCCATCTTTCTGGTAGTAGTGTTAAAAGTTGAGCTTTCAGTCACCTCTAGTCTGCAAGCTGTTCCCACCAAAATCTAGCAAGGACTCAAGATGAGGCCGAGCTCAAAGCAAAGCACCGAGTTTTAGACATGCGATTGGTCAAAAATGCACACCTACTATCGGCAATTTTGTCGCTGTCTAATTAAAAGCTGTAGCGTACAGTTTTAAGTAGTCTATTGCGGCCATAGAATCTGAATTGAAAATGCTTCTTCACAACTTTACATCAGAGGAATATGGTACTGTAGCCATGTTTCTCGCTGCGAAAATTTGCTGCGTGGTTGAATGAAAAACCCCGTTAGGCAGGATAATTTAAAACGGGTTTGTGTGACCTCATTGGTGCTCAGCAGGTATGGATTGAGAAGGACACGCAGCAGCCATCGGGCGATCCAACAGGAGCTACCGAGTGGAGCCCGCGTATTCCGCCTTGCTCACTAGATCTCGCACCAAGTGTTTGTAGTTTGCGCACAGCATTGGGAGGGAATGACCATGACGACGATAATCACGTGGATGAGCTTAACTACGGGTTCAAACGTGACGATTTCGAGCTTGTACAGTCGAGAAGCTGTCGCCAAAGTAGCTTTGTACCGCAAATAATGAGGATGCGTGCGCGCTAGATGAGCTCGTCTCATTAACTAGCGTTTGACTCGCCTCACGAGAACGCCAAGCGCCAGACTTGGCGATCTTCCCACCAAGTGCTGCCATAATGAACGAAGCCACGCGGTGAAGCATGACCGTAATTGGCCAATGTTAGTCATCAACAATGATACGAATGAAAATGGCATGGTGCAGGGCGAAGAGAAAATAGATTTTATGAAAGTACAAAATAAGCTGTCAGAAAGGAGAAGTCATTTCAAATTTTTAGGCCAGAGATGTCGGGGTGTTTCCCCTCGATGGCAGAAAATAGGAACCTGAGGTTGAACCAGGAGAGGCAGCCAAGAGTGCGCACGAGGCAGTAGCTGAAACCGTGCAAGGCGAGGGGGGTGATGTCGGTGTCAAATTTGTGGGTAAATCGCTTCATCCTACCTGGGTCGATTTCCCTCTTGCCGCCTCCTTTGCTGCGCCCAAAAGGCCCCAAAACACGGCCCTGTGAGGTCATGAATTTCATTGAGTCCACGAGCCAGCCACTGTGCATTTCCACGCTTCGAATGGTTTCCGAGTCTTCCAGTTTAAGAGATTGCCTAATCCAGAAAAAGGGTACTTGCAAAATAAGTAAAAAAATAATCGAATACCATCCAAGTCAAAACAGTGAAAATATATGACACCACGAGTTCTCTTGTCACTCTCTACAGCGTAACCTTGATTCAAGTTAGGTACAGCATCAAGCTTCGCTTCGATTTGAAATCGGACAATCCGGTAAGTCGTGATGGTCAAAGCAAACTGATTGTCAAGTTTGCAAGGCGAAGGCTTTACCCAACAGAGATAAAATTTCGCTAACTGGGAGTCAACCAGACACTCAAAGAGGAGCTGCATAAATGACCTCTCTATCCTAGAAACACTCAAAACTGAATCACTTAAAGAGTTGCCTGTGCAGCAGTTGATTTTCTCCGCATTTCCTAAAAATTCAAGCCATTGGTAGCTTGTAATAAATGGATGATCAGAAAATATAACTAATTTTGAAGCTGAGACTACTGGTTTGCTTTTGAAAGGTTTTCTAAGGCACTTATTTGGCACAGCACCATCAATTACTTCCTCTGTTGGAAAAATTAAACTTTTGAGAAGACAAAACCAAGGTGTTAACGACATTTCACTTTAATCCAGACAGCCCGTTTAATTATGCAAGCATCAATTCTACTAGATGTGAGAAATTGTTGCCAAAATACAAGCCAACAATTCCCATGAAGTGTGGAGTTTAAAACATAGGAAACAAGACAGAAACAACTAACACTTCGTAAGGAGCTGGGTGCCTTGAGGCGAGGTCGCAAAGAAACTTTCGCCGTTCCTCTGACCAAATATTCCGATATTCAACATCGACCCCTAAAATCGCATCAGAAAATACAAAGTAGGTAAATCTTCCACTAGATCAGAAGCCTGTGCAGAAAAGATGGAAGGATATCAAACCGGCAGGTTAGATGCGTTTAGGAGCTTAACAATAGGCCACAGAGTCGAGAGACGGTGGTTAAATCAAATTAAGACTAATATCATTGTAGATTACATCCAAGAATGACCAAGAAGTTAGTCCAACCTAGCGCTCAAGTCCCAGAGGTCCATTACTGGACACAGGATCTTAATACACACAACTTTGACCCCCAGGAGAGGAAAACGTTCTGCCAGAATTCAGATGTCCTCAATTTAATAAATTCCCAATCGGAAATATGGAATTTAACATCGATTAGAATCGATCGATTACACAACAGAGGAGAATCAAGGCAAAACAAAACAAAGTACCTCCGATCAGGCCAGGAGTTCCACCCCACGAGGGGATAAGGTAGAAGGTGATTTCAGAAATTGTCCATTCGCCAGGAGGAAAATCCTCACATGTTGTAATCTTATCCCAACTCACCCAATCAACGCTGCAATAAAATCAGCCTTACCTGAATTAACAGAAGTCAAAATGCCCCATGAAGCAGTTTCTAATAACATGCATGAGTGCTATTTTAACCTTAGCGTTAGAATACAAGTAGGCTAGTGAAAGGTTAGCATTTGAAATTGGTATCTGATCTCCTGAGTTGATGCATAAACCAATAGAAAAGATTTGATGGGACAAGGGCCTAAGATAACACAAGTATCTTCGACTTAACAGTCCATAACAATAACGAGAATACAACAAAGACCGATGTCTACAAAATGCAAAGTATCCACGACAGTGTCGTTATGAAAAAGCGTAAGGATAGTTAAAGTGTGACTATTCGTTATTGATGAAGTTCTCAAAATGGTAATTTACTTAAAAGACCGGATTTCTCAGCAGGACAAATGAATATATTGATTTGCATACTCTACCAGTGATAGAAAGTCATATTTTGGTAGCTAGTAAACTATCCTCTAAGAACGTGAGTGCGCGTTCAGGTCAAACATCAACAACACTGTAGTAACTGGTGGAACAGCAACATAACCACTCGAAGTAGTGTATAATGACACAAATAAGTCAAATATTGGTAAAACGTACTTGAGGCAACTACGATTTTGATATGAATCAAAACAACTGTGCAAAAAACTCGACCAGTAATTCTAATCCATATTTCAAGGGTCAACTTTTTAAAATAATTCCTGATTGAAGCAATGTACTAGCGGCCAGAGAATTTACTCAAATAACAGACATTTGTACTGGGATGTACAATAAATAAATTAAACACCTACGACTGATCACTGATGGGCATACTGGCATAAGCATATATCCATTCCGCGCAGACAGACGGACCTAAGTAATTCATGGTACATTAAGTATATATGAATTTACTAATCGAACGCAGGTCCATACAGTCTTCCTTTTGGGGAATTTTATTCTCTCCTGGGAAGGTTTTGGCAAATATCTACCTCAAAGTAACGATTAAAAAAGAACACAACCTCCTGGATTTTGACGACAAAACAGCGACCCATCAAACACATCGAGCCCTCCATCAAAATAAGACACATTTTAATATGAAGGTACTGATAAAACATATCCACTCCAAGCCTAGACAATAAATCTGTGACAATATATTTACTTGCCTGCAAAGGCACACTTACCTATGTTACCAAACAAGTCTTGATTGTTGCACAAATGTGCAAAGACTTCAGAATCGTTATAACGAGTTATAATTTCAGCAGCTAGATCAGATACCTCCTGAGATAACGGATGAGAGAGGAAATTTTCAACGAGTTTACTGCGACACAATACAAGAGCAGGAGCCAAAACAAGGAAATCGGCGGCCACATACACATCCAAGAGGTTGGCTAAAGTTACATCCAGATCGCCGGTATAAAGGAAATCAAGTAAGAGAGAAAAGGTTGAAGCATCAATGTTGTGGACTGTGACCACTTCATTCGTAGTTATATCATGCCGAATAACTTTATCGAAGAACTCGGAAGCAGCACACAGGATCTCCAAATGAGCAGTGAAACATTTCCCATCAACCTCCAATTTTACTGCACCGAAACCCTCTTCCTTTTGAAGTTGCTTCAGTGCAGTTGATTTCGCTTCCAAAAACTCAGGCCTACTCCAACAACTTGTGGCAGATTGTTGAGGTCCACTTGACATAATGGATAGTGACGACATAATTACAACAATAAACTTTAGCGCGAAATGTTGCAAAATGAAGAGAAGTAAATGTCAGCAATATATATGCACAATTTTGACGTCAAAATAACCAGATTTCCCAATTAATAAAGACTAGAAATTAAGGAAAAAGTGTGGATATTTAACAATAGGGCTATAAGGAATTTAAAAGTAACCAATGGCTTTGTCAAGTTCCAAATGCACAAATGAGGAATGAAAACTACTCCTTCGAAAGCAATGTTTGGTCAACATTGAGTCATAACGAATTTTTACATGAGAGCGAGGCACCATATTTGTTAATTTCTTGGAGTAATTAGTATTAGCCAAGGCATGTAGGGAAAAAATTAGCCAGTATGCAAATACCTCAAAAATGCCTGATATTTGGAGCAGTTATTTCATTTACGTGAATACATTTGACTAATTTTTTTAATTAGCATGTCCTAAAATCGATTTCCTTAAGATGTGATGGGTTAATGAATCTTCAGTCAAACAATAAAAAAGACAACAAATTGAAAATACATCACGAATCCCAAATTGTAAACAAAAGAACTGGGTAGGGCAAACTTGAGCATTTTTGAGGCTCCTCAGTACATTATTAAATCACACAATTTTGCCAAAGTTCATCAGAAAAGGCAACATATCTTGCTATTAAATAAAGGAAGACTGTTCATACTAAGCACTCATTCTCTTATTAGGTCCTTTAAATATATACGATGAATAGTAAAGACATATGTTAGTTAAATTCTTCGCTTATGACGACAGAAAAAATATGCACATAGTGCAAGTACACGAAATGTTCGTTAAGATGTATTGTTTAAATAATATTCTCATCAGAAAAACTCAATTAATTTAGCGAAAGTTGAAGTTGCTGTAATCATTTTAAGGTCATATTTTTAAATTATTTAAACTTCTAAATATCCTTGCTCGCCCCAATCTGATAAAAAACCCAAGTCGACCTTATTTGCTATTGTCTTGCTAAAAGTGACAATATGGATGTAAGACCAACATCTGGGGACATCACTCACTTATGCTTTTGTAGTTTTACGGAAGAATGGAGAAGATCAAATTTGAAAGAGGCTTCATCCATTATTAGGCTACTGTACCACACTTTTGGCATATTTATAATTCGACAACGTGAATGGAAGGTTGCGTAATTCGTTGTCTTCTAAAATGGGGAACTAGAAGGTTTAGTTTACTCTTACTGGGAACAAGCAAGATTAGCAATAGATTTCATCGGCGTTGAGGGGTTAGGCAGACGTCAGAAGCGTCTACGCGTAGGCTGAGGAAACTGTTGTTTATCCACAGTATTTACTACAGTCTAATAGCATAAAATATTTAATGTATTAATATGTAGAGAAAAAAAATTAATTTAACAATGTCTTATTTTTGTGCTTGAAGGGACTAAATGTTGTTTTCTGCTCATCTTCTTTTTGAGTGCAGGATCTAAGATTTTACTGAGACTGTGCATGCATGTGGATATTTTCAGGGCTATGGTTAGTCTAAACACAATTATCCTTTTATTTCAGAGCAGAGCCGGTGATAAACAAACTCGGCATAACTACTCTTGCGATTTTTTGATGCAGCCACAAAAAGCAAATACATAACCTATAGAAGGAGAACAGAACATAAAAGAGAGCAAATATATTGATCAGAAATCCTAACTCAATTTTGGATGTAATTAACAATTCTATTGCTTTTCGTATAAAACTAGTCCGATCAAAATGTGATGCCCAGATAAACAAGCGAATACCCTTTCGTAGCCACAAGGAATGCATATCAACATATTGACATTTAAATTTGGTTATAAACAGAAATAGTGGTTTTAAGAATATGACATCGTATTATTGTCTACATTTTTATCCATTAAATTAGAATTTTAAACTTTAGCGTTATTGGTTGATCAGTGGGACTTATTAGGGTCGGTAATTGGCTGCGTTTTGTGGTAAATATCCTTTGTTTTCTATCATGACGGTTGCCAGTTCCCGCGGTCGGTTGATTGCTGTTATTGGTGATGAAGATACGTGTACCGGTTTTTTGCTAGGTGGAATCGGGGAACTTGATAGAAACCGTCGCCCTAACTTTTTAGCTGTAGACAAGGACACACCTCTGAGTGAAATCGAAAACGCTTTTACTTCGTTTCTGTCTCGTGAAGATATTGCGATTATTCTGATCGTCCAGAATGTGGCAGAAATGATCAGGCATCTTATCGATGCATATACGGAACCAATTCCAGCCGTCCTTGAAATTCCAAGCAAGGATAAGCCTTATGACGCTAGCAAGGACTCAGTTCTGAAACGGGCGAAAGGAATGTTTTCGACAGAGGACTTTCGCTAGTTCTTTATCGCTGCTCTTTGTCATTACACTGCATAATATTTTTATGACGATTAAATAAAGGTTTCGATGTTGTTCTTATTTCAATTCAACTGCTAAGTGGCCTCAATGATTTCTAGATTATTCTTTTCTCAGATATGGAATTCGGAGATTCAAAATTGAATCCGGATGCTGAAGAATTCACTCCAACCGGCATGGTTGAAAAGCTCGCGGCAATGGAACTTATTTACAGATTAGTTTCTGAAGCTTTCGATGTTAATGAAGAGGTCGCAGAACAGGCTTTTGATAAGGTATATTTAGTGTCGTGATTTTATCACCCACCTTTCGGATATCGGCCAACATCTCCAAATACTTTCAGGCACTTTGCTCTTCTTTCAGCCTTGATTGTTGTCGTGTTTTTTTACTGTGATTGGTTTCTAGGAAACATCTACGTTGCTCTCAACAAATGCGTTTTCTCTTGCTAACTTCATTTTATGTTATTAGAATTATACTAACATTCACATGCTGTTATTTAAAATCTCTTGACACATTGACCGATTTTTTTGTTTAGTTGTCCAAGGTCTGTTCAAGTGTGACGTTTTCTGAAGCTCCTCGCTACGTCGGGATGTCAGTAGTCGAATCCTCTGTTTGTAAGTCGGGAAATGCCGTTTTAGGATTTCGCATTATTAAACGGCTTCAAAATTCTATTTCGGAGACTGACGGCCATATACTAAATTCTGGCGTTTTCGACAAAACTCATGAACTCTCCTTAATCCTTATCAACGGTGGTTTTCTGCAAAAAATGGCCAATTCAAGTACTCGCAATGGGCCTGAGGCTGGCGACACTCCAGTAGTAAATAATCACCAAATTCTCCTGGTTGAACTGCTCCATTTAATCGTGATGTGCATTCCCGACGTGCATAATACAGAAGATGGCCGAGTTGCTTTACCGCCTCTCAAACCGTGTATTGACTTGTGCATTCTTGCGGACGCCGCCTTTCGAATTCAGATGAACCTCGCTAAAGGAGTATCGTCTGGAAATACTTCCTCTCAACCTTCACAAACGATCCCACGTGTAAATGCCTGGCATTGTCTACTGGACGCGTTTTTATCCAAACTAACACAAGCCATACCCTACTTTAACCTTCTGCTTCAGCAATCTCAGGATTATTTGCCAACAAACACTTGGGTTTCAACTCCAGGCACATCAGATAGACCTCTTAACGATGATTCTGAAACACTAGAAACAGTTGATGTTTCCCCCTCTATACTAGGCAGCAAAATGGATAAATTGCTGTTTCGAGTGAAGCATATGATGGTAATTGATGGTGGCTTTCCATCTACTTGGCTCAGATCAACTGCTCTCGAACTACTCCTATCATCCGCTTCCGTGTACAGTGCCTCAGTCAGCTGTATGGGAGGTCCTAATGATTGGCATGAAATTGATGAACCTAGTTGTTCAGACGAAGATGATGTTTCAATTGAGGGTCTTACAGCTGCAGATGACCCCGAAGTATTAAATGATTTTCGCAACTTTTTGCAGTCTTCAGGTCAGTCGTAGTTTCGTGACGACTCGCCTTTCCGCTTTAATTACTTCAAGCCGTCCAGGAATAGACAGCATTTACATTAATCGCCAATATTCCTCAGCTCTTCCATCTATGGAGCGCGGTTTTGGCAATTAGATGCTTTAAATTAACTCTTACTCCCCTTCTAATTCTGCTAATTACCTTCCTATTTTCAATCCTAAACTTTCGTTGATGTTTGGATCCCTTCAGATCGAATCTGAACGTATCTAGTCGTACGCTTCATTGGTCCCTATTTTTATTTAAAAGCCCTCTTGTATTTCATCCATTTGTTACGTTTTGTTATTGGTATTTGGCATTTAATCAGGAAAAAAAGACAACCCGAAACTCACCTTTAACTTATGGTTGGGGACCTCAGTAAAGGGGGACTTGCGATGGGAAAACTAATTTTCGGCGAAGTTCTCTCTCGACTGGTATACACGCGCCCAGTTTCAGTATCACTTTTTGCGGTCTCCGTAGCCAGACTGAGGATTATCTTGATACTTCATGGGTCTTGGTGAATGCACCAATGACTAATGTGATATGGCACTGTGTCTTGTAAGATGGAGGGGGATGTAGTGAGTCGTGTCGATGCCTGCTCATTCGCCTAGTCACTGCATTCGACAATACATTGCCCCCTTTGGACGGTGTCCTTGTTAGCTTTACGACAACTGGGTTGATTGTCCTGAGTCGGATCTTGGTTATCGAGTCGCAGTTTGAGAGATGGTGTGTTACGGCGGAACTATGCACAAGCAAATTATAATAACTCAGAAATGTACTTCTCTAATCAAGTCGTTTTTGGGATTTAAGGAAAATAGTGAATTTTCTAAGTTTCAGGGATGCAGTAACCTCCTTGGTAGAGTTTGAAATCAACGAAATTCCATAATTACTCTAATTGCATATTTAGTTCTTGGTGAAAGTATCCTTCAACACTGTGCATGAATCGAGGTATCCTTGAGGTTTACTAACCTGACGACGAATCACAGCAGTCTGTGGGTTACCACCGGCGTCATTTTTTCATCAAGTGGATCGCTAATGTCTTAGGGATTCGAAACACACGTTTTAACATATGGTGTAATCTCACTTGCGGGTTTCCTTTGAGCAATTTATCACAGGCCATAAGTCGGCAGCTTCAAAAAGGTGTTTGTTTATTTGAAAAACGGACAATAGTAGTCATGTTAGTGCACACTTTATTCACACATTTCACTAGCAACTCGCTAGTTTAAAAAATTGACACGTCATCTGGAAAAATTAAATTCAAACTGATCACCATGTGAGGATTTCAATCTGAGTTGTTCAAATTTAAGATTGGTGACTTCATAGGGTGTCAAAAGGTCACCTCACTTGTCATTGTCAGATGATAAACCTAGCTCCGTGTGTAGGCCATGATAAAAATCCTCATTCGAAAGGGTAAAATGGAGAGTGAGGGAAACAGGCGGCATTAGTGTCTGTCTTCACTTGTGCAAGAGTCGGATATTTCAAGCATCGTCTTGTGACAAGCAATCAACGCGAAAAGTGGATCACGTAACCTCGAAAGCAGGTTCCTAACGTTACGCTAAGCTATGGTGTGTGTGTGTGTGTGGCGATCAGCGAGCGAACACGATGCACTACACGTAATCATGCTCGGTCGGATATTAACATTAACCGATCCCACATAAACTGCCAACTTGCTACCTTGTACCACCACACTAGCACGGCATCAGTGAATAAGTTGAGCTACGCGTTTTACCTGCATCTCCAGTCCTTATTGGTCAGGACGTGTGAACGTAAAACGTAGGCCCTCGCGTGGTTTACTGCAGTTCTCAACCGACGGAAGCGCAATGCTTGAGGTGGAGGGCGCGGGCACTGGTGATGCGAAGGGCGTCTTCATCAGTTAGAGCTGCTGCGCCATATTTACCATTTAAAAGAGGTGACACCAAAGAGTTAACCAGCGAAGTTACCACGCGTCGAGACGCCACAATTTGTTGTGGCGGTCCCAGTACGTTTCTCGAACCACATCGCGACCACTGTGTGGGATCCGGATCGATTGCGCTACCTGCGATGACAAATAAGATTAGGAACAACGTGAACACAGCCGTTTACTTCAGAGCTCAATACAATTGGTGCCATCGTGTCGTGTGTGTCGTTCGCGCGTGTGTAATTATACCTGAGGTGTGTAAAGCAACGGGAGTCATAAATGGGCTGACGTCGGGACCTAGATGAATATTATCACACACGTAGTAATAATTCAGAATAATAATCACTCGCGCCAATGAGGTTTGAGCTGACGTTCCACTCGGCTGACGGCGTGCAATGCGAAGGGGGACATTGTGTTGGATATCGGAGCGATCAAATTAATAAGTGTGAATTAACACTATTCAAAACAAATTGCCCCAAAGTTCTTAAATTAGATGGCTCTTTTTTCGGATATGGAAATCAGAGATTCAAAGTTAATTCCGGATGCTGAAGAATTTGTGGTGAGCAGCGCATTCGGGAGCGAACATGATTCAATTGATTTACGTGAATGAACTTCACCTAACTATGTCCGTTCAGGGATCGGTGGTTAGCAAGGCTATATAAACATACTTGTTATCTTGTAAACACACACTCCGCTACTGCTTTAATAAACTGGTTGAGCTACTCGTCATCGACAGTTCTACTCTCCTTTCGGTCGGGCCGTTTCAATGTAGATTGTCGACACTGGTGTGGTTTCTAAAACCGCACCGGGGCCCACTACAAATTCACTCCGTCCGGCATGGCTGAAGAACTTGGGGCTATGAAACTTATCTAGTTTTGTTACCGGAGCTTTCGGTGTTAATGAAGAGTTCTCAGAACAAGCTTTCGTTAAGGTATACATAGTGTCATGATTTTGCCGCCACGTACCGGATATTGATCAACATCTCCAGACACTGTTATGCACTTTGCTCTTCTTCGTTGTCGTGTTTTTTTTTTTTTACCGTGACTGATGTCTAGGGAACATTTACGTTGTCGTCGCCAAATACGCCTGAAAGTACGGATCAACTCTGGAGAGTCAGCGTCTTGCGCAATCTTGCATCCACTTTTGAATGTGCCTTTTTATAGTCAGTCACACATGACGTCCTGATATCATCTTGCTCATTTGCTCGAGCCAGCTTTACCTCAAAGACTTCGAACCACTTAAATACGTGTGAATTCGGGAGCAAAGATTCGATGCACACCCGTCTAAATGCTAAATGTAAACTAGGCGTCATGCTTTTCTCAAAGAAAATCTCACGTAACCTAAATAATCGGCACATGCGAACTGCAGGTTGCTGGTATAGACACTTAAAAGTAGGACACTGCTGGGTGTTAAGAGCTACGTTTGAGAAGATTGCACTAGTTCAGGTGTCAACAATATTGCTGGGATATTCACTTGATTCTCTCTAACAAGGAAAGCGTCATCAGTGTTCGAAACCCGGCTAGAACGGGGTTAACGAAATTATGTCGAATGAAATTAGCCCAAATTTCAATTGGCCAAATGATGTCACTGCTGATGCTTTTGGCTTTTTAAATGATTCTAGGAGAAGAACAGACAAATAAAATAAATCAGAACATTAAATGTTTAAAAAAGTGAACATCAGTAGTCAAGTTATGACCAATCATCAGTCTGATTAGATACATAGCTTAGGATTAGGCATTTCTTTAAATATAAAAATTGATCAGCGCATCCGGCAGTAAACCGTGGATACACTCGGATTTTAACTAATGGGCATTTTCTATTATAAAACTGAAGTAGGGGCTGCCAGTTTTCGGCTGAATTATGATTTAAACAACCTTGCGTTAGTGACCTTTGGCTATAGGGCTGCATATAATGGCAGCAATGCGATTATTCCTATGATCGACATGAAGAGATGAAAAAGTACTTGAGAAAATATGTCGCTTTGGGGAGACAATTAATATGTCGCCTCCTAAAACCTTTTAGAACTCCGTCAACAGTGGGAATAAAAAGAACGCGACTCTAGCGCGGCCGTCAAAACTAGTCATTTTACTGTTGTGTGTTCTTATTAACCAGTTATTTTGCGAGCGATGAAGTGGCAAGGCAAAAGGAAGAATACCCAAGAACCAGAGAAAATATTTGACCTCTTTTGGCGAGGGAACAGACTTTTCGTCAGAATCATTGCAGAATGGCCATCAAGGCTTCAGTAGCTGACGGAAGTTTTCGCGTACGAAGTTTAACTTAGTTTTCTAGCTGTAGATATATCATTGGGGCAAATTCAAAAAAGTAAGACGACATGGTGATTTTTATTATGCATGTAAATTAGATAAACCCATTAGATATCTAGGGTGTCCATAATGTCTGTTCTTAGGTCATGGGCTTTAAATGATTGCACATCCGGTCGTTGTCGCATCAAGTGAGATGTCCAACACATCCGTTACGATATAGATAGTTTATGTGAATGCGAGATGTCATGCAGAGTATTGGCAACATCAAATGGTTTTTACAAGAGCGACAACTAATAAATTATTGCACTCAACCAAGACAAATATATGTAAGATTTGTAGTAGGTTATTCTACAAGATGGGACCACTAGTATATAGCGGCAATGAAGATGAAACGTACTTGGTTGGGGAGATGAGTTTAAAAGAAGTTAAGACCCACAATCAACATCCTCACACACGTTTGAAAACATGAACCTTAGGACGACTGCTTGTAGGCGAATATGGGAAGCAAGGCCAAAATCATGAAATGAAATTTGGTAATTTTAAATTAATCTTAAATTTGGCAAGATAAATGGCACATAAGCTAGTTTAGGATATTAATGTGCCAGTCGCCTCGAATCAAGTATTTCCGCTATTGAAATCTTGATCCGATAAGAAGTTCATAGAAAATGATGCGGCATTCACTGGGTCACTGAATCTGGATGTATTAAGCTATATTATCAGCACATTTTGAAAGTCATGAATAGAACGAGTTGAGTCCGTGCTACATTTGCGTTTACATAGCTGGTCTGTAGGAGTGAGAGTGTTTAATTGCACATGTATGCACCTAGAGAGCTCAAAGCGATAATCAAGGATATGTGGCACACAATGGAATACAAAGGATTGAATAAATATGGTGATCAGGTATTTGGGAGCCGTGGTGATGGTGGTAAATTTTGGGGTTTTTTTAGAGCACATACATATATATGTTCAGAATGTAATACTGATAAACTTTGTGGTAAACGGTAGATCATATGCAAAATTACTTACTAATCGAAAATTCCGATCATATTTGTGGTTAAAATGTTACTAAATGGCAAAAAGGTAGGTTTATTTTAATTGCAGGTAATTGTGTATGCAAATACACCAAGTTATTTTCGCAAATGAGCAAGGGATTCTTTTGTGACACGCGCTATTCGATCAATGTACGCCGAACTGACCTGTTATTTGCTCTCTTCTTTCCTACATTCACTGCAAGTATCTCAGAGGGACGGACTGACAGTAAGCTACCCATTTATGTCCCCTCTCGGTAGGTACGTTGGAATTGGGAGAAATGAATAGACCTGAAAAGTGAACATAACAGCATGCAGATTGGTACATACTTGAGATGCTCACAATACTGTCATCTGTAAATTTAAAAAAAAATAATAGTTGCAGCTAGTCGTTCTGATTTGTTTGGCTTTTTTCAATGGTATACAGAGAAAAAAGTCTTTTTTTACTGTACTCAAAGATGTTTTATAGAAAAAATAACAGGATTTAGGATCAACTTGTAATCGAAAACCTTAAATAGATTGACCACAATCATCACGGATTTCATTACGTTTCTGCAAAAACACCATTTTTAAATCCTTTTCATGAAATAACTTGGACAAATTGAAATGTCAATTGAAATGATAACGAAATTTATTGAATTTTAAACCAAGCGAATCTAATGCAATATGGTTAATTTATTCGGTTATATAGTGGTGAAGACCATCTAGTTTTTCTATAGTGCAACAGTAGGCTTTTTAAATTCCATTGATATTAGAGTAATCACAGGTTAATAAATTAAATGTATCCAGGACTATGGACACTGCTTGCAGAAACTACTATAAACTGTCATTTAAATTTCTGGATGTTATAATTCTTCAAATTAGCCTAATTTAAGTGCAATTTTCTTCATTAAATTAATATAAATGTAATATTCAGCATTAGACTGGGCTTAATGTTTTAAGCAAACCTTTTTAATATAAAATTGTAAAGCAAGTTTATAAATTAGTGGTTTAAAGTAATGCTTCAAGTGTAAAATATTTTCTAATGACACATTAAGTTTTGTTTGTTTACATCAAACGCATCTCCATCTAAACTCAATAATTTAAAATTGCCATTTATTTTAAGGTCATTGGTTCTTATCTGCGCAGCAACAATCAATCAATTATTTTGACCAGCATATTTTAACTACTTTAACTGTTGGTATTAATCATTTAATTATAGTAATCAGTGAGTGATTTTGTTCAAATAGAATTTTAAGGGTTATGATCAGCTGCTCAGGTTGTCAAAATGGACATACCCTAGTGAACTTGAATGGTGGTGCTGGCAAAGCAGATTTATTGCCAACGTCAAACGAAGATCGTTCGACTTGTGAACATGAATATGACATAGAAAAGTCCGAATCTGATAGACGACTTTATCGTGTCCTCACTCTTCAAAATAAATTAAAGGTGCTACTTGTCAGTGACTTTGAAACATCCAAGGCATCCGCATGCTTATGTGTTCGTGTTGGAAGTTTCTCGGATCCCGTGGAATTGCCGGGATTGGCCCATTTTTGTGAACACATGATTCTGTTGGGGAGCCAAAAATATCCCGATGAGAACGAATATTCGAAATTTGTCAGTTCCCATAATGGGTTTTGCAATGCATACACATCAGCGGCTGAAACGTCATTTGTTTTTGACATTGCTCCTGAATACCTCCATGAAGCACTTGAAATATTTGCTGAGTTATTTATTACCCCTCGGTTTACGGAGTCGGCTGTTGAACGCGAAGTAGGTTCTGGTTTAAGCGTCTTAAGTTCAAACCTAGCGACACATTCCGTGTTCTATGTATGCTTTCTTGAACGGAATCGCAAATCATCGTTATAATTAAATTGTAATTGCACCATGTGTAGTATCTGTGTTCATTACTTCATCTCCTTTAGTTCTATTTCCAACTATAGAATAATTACGATGAAATTTTGATGCGAACAAAATTCTAGATCTTAATTTGCTTGTCACGCCAATTATTCCAAACGTGAAGTATGTATTTAAATGGAGTTGTCGAAATAACTAAATTAAATTAAAGTATCTATATCAAAAGTCTACAGTTCTCTTGAATCTTTTATCTGTGAAGACATCAATTTTTGACATTAACTCTTCGTCATTATGTTTAAATAAAGCTTTTCATAATACCCATAGTTAGATACAATGGCAGCCAGAAATTTAGTTCTGATTTAAATAGCTGACCTGAAATTAAAACGTGCATATCCAGTCAGCTTATCTCATGTCTTATTCATTTGACCTTACTTTAAAGATTTGTAAATGATAACAATAACACGAAATTCATTATTTGTTCCGGTTCACAAATAGACAGGAAAAGCTGTTTAAGTGTGGGTAAATAAACAACATTTTTAGATTAAAGAACATTTTCAAAATTATTTTAGGTAAATGCCGTGGATTCTGAACATGAGAAAAATCTCCCAAATGATCTTCGTCGTCTTATCCAGATTGATAAATTACTCGCTTCGCCAGATCATGATTATGCCAAATTCAGCACTGGCAATAAAACAACGCTATTCGACAACCCAAAAAAACAATCAATAAGCATTCGAGAGGAACTTGTTAAATTTCACGCAAAATTCTACTCATCCAATCTTATGGCTGTCACTATACTTGCCAAAGGTTAAAGAACGTTAACACTGATGGAAAAGTGCTATTTTTGGGCCTTGTCGATGCTGAACCTTTCCACATATAATGCCAAAGTTTTAAGCTAATGCATTTCCTCTTATCAGATGTTTTATGTATAATTTTTTTATTAAAATTCAACATGTCCCTCTCTTAATGATTTAAGTTTTAAATCTAAAGCTTAAAAACATCAAAAGTAAAGTTAAAATAAGCTTAGCTGTTTCAAAAAGGCGTGATAAATTTTGTAGTGGTAATCTGCATGAAAGTGCCAAAATTACTGCAGTGTTTGGTGCATATTGCCACTTTTTTAATGTTCTCCTTCTCTGTGTACTTCCGCTTAAGTGATTTTAGTAAATGGAATTAGTTAATTGAGAAAGCTTTTCAGGTTTATTTTCCTAGAGTCTCTAAACGTCTGTCGGCTAAAATGCACGTTGGCAAGGATTTTCGAGCATTTGATTTTTATATTCAGAGTCCCTGGACGACATGGAAATGAAATACGCCTCTCTCTTTATGAATGTACCTAATAAAGACATAGAACCGCGGTCGTGGTCTACAACGCCTTGGACAAAGGAGCATTTGCAGGTAATTTTATATCCTACTTAAAACCGACACTAAAAGCTCATTAAGCTATGCACTCTTTCTTGTGTTTAAGAAAAAAATTTTCATGGTTCCTGCAAAGGATATCCACGAGCTTCGTATGTTTTGGCCCATTAAAGACTACACCCATTTCTACAAATCCGAGGTAAGTATTACGAAGTATTACCAGTTAAATTTAGCGTCAATTAAAGAAAATATTTTTGTCATAGCGATGTAAAAACTTCTAAGTAGTGGTGAATTTGACTCTCTTACTCTGACCTTTGACCTGCGTACTTTTAAAGGCCAGCTAATGGGCCATTCTGTCGATGTCTGGTTATGCTTCCTTGTCCTCAGACGGCTGCATTTCCTTTGGTGACACAAGCTGTGCATCGTTATTGGCTTTTGTCTGTTGTCTTTCCCACTTCACTCTTAACTGTGGCCGCAGAGCAGATAAAAAGAAGCATTTTCATAAATCGTGCACTGTTGAAGTAATTTCCTTCGCTAACTGCTGACTTTGGCGTTGAATTTGTATTACTGGAACTAGCTTTTGTCATCATACCACAACACTCACTTGTTTAGGGTTAAAACACATGGTAGGCGTTTGCCTATCATTACAATTTCATTTGCCTTGCAATGCTTGTAACTTAATTAAAGTTAAAAATAGCTCTTCAGCCATTTCTTCAAAACATCGTATTTATGGTCAGGCATCTTGTGCATAAAATTCGTTGGCCTTGAAACCGTATGTTTATGAAAATGACCAATGCAGTTGAATAAAATAAACATATCAACCGTTTTACGCATGTTTCAGCAGCACGTTTTTGTTAGGCTATCTACAACACAATTTGAGAGGAGGTTTTCGACTTTTGGCATGCTTCCTAGTCTTGTTTTGCACCTAGCCCTCAAGGTATCTTGCACACCTTCTGGGCCACGAATCCTCCGGGAGTTTGCTGAGCGCCCTGAAGAAGAGAGGCTTCGCTAACGACATCATCACAGAGACTTACCGACCTAGTTCGGGTTTCGCCTGTTTGACACTTCGCGCCATTTTAACAGAAAAAGGCATCAGTACGTTTGCATTAACCTTTTGCTGTCCATAATGTAATCGATGCTGGTCTTGCAAATTTTACTCTTCAATCACATTGCTTCTTCAAGGTCGTTGTTATTGACGAAATTGCTGTGATTAGTGGGTGGTTACTTAGAGTGTTTACGCAGTTGTGGTGGTATTTGTGGCTGAGCATCAGATGCCGCCACAGCTTCCTTAGTAATCTTGAACATACTCAAACCCAGTCTCTTACCTGCAGCCGTCGAGTTCTTGATAATTTCTACGCACACAGGTATTCGCTGTTAAAAGGGCTACACTAGACCTAGTCCAAGGAGCAGTTTATTCTTAACTGGATTACCGACTATTTTGATGCAATTGGTATAGGTTGAATTTCGTTAAAAAGATTGATTTCTGTCGACAATAGTCCCACCTCCTACCGTTATTTAACGAATGAGTGACAGCACGCACAATCTAGCACGTAGTCAGGTTACGAAATCATGGATCATAGTTAAAAAGCATCGTCTAGCATTTGCACAGTCGTACATGAGAATATGTTAGCCCAAATATGTCCGTCTTCTACGGATCATTTTCCCAAAAAGAGGCAAATGTACTTAGTAGGAAAAATATGCTTCTCGGCCCAAATACCGTGATTATAACGGATTGGACGTTACTCGCATGTTTGAAAGTTATCTAAATCAACTGTACCTGCCTACAAGGTAGTTTGCCTGGTTTAAAAATCGGCATAGAGTATATGGCTCGTCAAATATTCAGTGGATTTTGGTCTAACTGTGTTGCCACCATTCATTTTAGGTAATATCGATGATATTATTACCATCGTCTTTCAATACCTACATATGCTGAAACAAGAAGGAATCCAGGAGTGGATTTTTGACGAAGAACGTGTAGGTTTTTTGTTGAGTGCACTGATTCGGGAAGAGAAGGCGTCTTTTCATTACTTGATATTCTATTTATAAATCAAGGCCTATTTTGAGTAAAGGTAGTTAGTTAAACCACAAAACCCGGTGCTACCTCTATCTTGGCACGTGCAGATCTCACTCAAGTAACCTGGAACACATATTTGTCTAGAGAAAAACTGAAAAAAAATGCAAATTTGAAATGATTTTAAGAATTATACATGCGGGAGCTACATAAAATGTGAGAAGCCCTTAACAGGAAACCTGATTGCTGTCTTTAATTCTTCATTAGCTAATAATCAATCACACCCGATGCTTGATTATAATTTATGCCTAACTTAAATCAATTATTTCAGGATTTGGAGGCCCTTCGCTTTCGCTTTAAAGGCAGCGAAGAGCCCTTCGACTATGTCGCAAAACTCTCCTCTCGAATGTTTGTAAGTTGAGTATCCTCAACAAGGAGCTAGCTGCCTCTGTTAACCAGACCACAACAGGAGCTGTGTTTGGATTAATTTTAGTTATATCCACCGAAAGACGTTTTAACTGCGTCACACCTTCTCAGTGAATTTCGACCTGACTTGATTAATGAAATTTTGTCGTGCCTTGGACCAGAAAACCTCAGGTACTTTTTGTTTGACCATTCAAACGCCTAACGGTCTCTAAGTTCCCAAGGCTATTCGTCATGATGTAGTTTCACCGTTTTAAGACATGTGGCAGTGTTCTGGTTACATAGAACCTCAGCTGGTCGGTTCGAATTTGAAACAGACTGTGAGACATGAAAGAGATAAGGTGCTGGGTTTTGCACGCCTTGCTTATAAAATAGCGACAGCGTTCTTTGCAGTGACAATATCAAAAATGCAACAGCTGATTCTGAGTTCCCTATAATCTACAACGTTTAGAAAAAAACAGTCATTTCGTCTAAATGTGCCATTCCGTGCATTCATCAGTTGGCTTTTCCTTAATTGAACAGTATACCCTGCTATATGGAACAAGTAAAATTCCAACATGCCTCATTTATTTACACATCTTTTTTTAAACAGATGTTTCGTCCTAAGCCGAAAAGTTGCGGAAAGATGTAATCGGACGGAGTATTTTTATGGAACGCGCTATGGCTACGAGACAATACCACATGAGACGGTGGAGGTAGGTGTCTGGTGGTAATCAGCTCTCTGTGACGTCATACTTGACTGAAAGCTGAAGTTTATATCACGCATTCCTGTTTAAAATCAAGCTCGATTGTTGCTTCTAAGTGGTTAATAGTGGTGATCAAGGAAAATAACGGATTTGTGAGAATCACAGCAGTTACCAGAGTGTACACACATCCCTTTCCAACTGAATGCACATACGGTCCTTGAAGTTTGTCAATTATCAGCACTAACTAATTAGCTAGCATGCCCCCCACCTTCGCCAACGCATTGCTGGATGCCCTTGTGTCATGCATTTTTTTCTTCTCCCACTAATTTGGCGTTGTCTCTTGAAAAGGCACAAAAAAAGTTAAGTAGTTACCAATACGTGAAAAAACGCCATCGTTCAAAACTATTGGGGCGCACCATTAACCTTTACCGTAGGTGAATCAGGCTTGCTAATTTACCTCAGAAGACTGATTACACATTTCCCTGAATTGCAAAGTAAATTGTCTATGCCCACTTTCCCACTCTTTTCCAGTACACACCTAATGCCTGACTGGATACCTAAATATTATTAGTATACACGAGGAGTTCAAAATCAACATTAGGAGAAATCCTTACTGTCCCACAATTAACGAATGATTTGGAGAGTGTGTTTTGCTTAACCAAGTACCACCGCCTTGATGCTTGCAGGCGTGGCGAAATTGTGGCCTTAATCCGGACCTCCATCTTCCACCAAGGAACCCGTACATGCCGTCCAACTTTGATCTGAAGTGCCATTTGGACCCTGATCCAGAAGATGTGCCATCTGGTCCACGAATTGTTCTTCAGAACTCGGGCACACGGCTTTGGTTCAAGCAAGACAGCGAGTACAAGCTGCCTAAAACGTTTGTCAGCTTTAACCTCATTAGGTAGGCATTCCGTTTTAATATATACGCACCAGTAATTAAGCGATCTGTGAACGGTTTCATATAACGCATCTGTTATAGTTTGGCTTTAGTCGAAAGAAGAATTTCTGCAATCATGATCAGTCAAGCATCATTGCAAGTAGGATCAAAGGCAAAATATTACTTGTCTAGTTTGATATAAAAAGACAATCTTACTAGTTCGTTTAAGACATCCCTGATTTTTAAACCAAGATTATCCTCTGTAGAATGCTTCTAATTGAATAATTGCCTTGAATTTCGACTGTAAACATCTCACACCGGAAGAGCCGTGAACTCTTTTGGCTTGGTGCAATACCACCTGGCATAAACACAGGCTATGACGCAAAATGTAAGCTCGTTCATGTCCTATCATAGACATGGATTTGACGTAAAATTCAGACCATCGAATGCGTTTACCGGCAAGTGAAATACGGACACAAGATGTTTTGACGTGGCTTAGAGGCGTTAAATTTATATTAAATGCAGCGACTGACGTTGTTTTGTATTTCATTATGCCTTAAATTTTGTTTCTAATTGATTTAGTCCATTCTGGACGTCAGACCCCGTCCGAGATCTGATGCTACAGCTGTTTGCCAGTCTCTTCTACGACAGCGTGAACGAGGATTCTTACCTTAGTAGTCTCTCGGGTCTATATTTTAACATTACGGCATTTGCGCCAACCCTTCGGGTGAGTTAGTGCTTTCAGCTACTCTGTGTCTCCTCAAGTAGCTAATCTCATTTATACTGAAAGCAACCGCAAACCTAATTTAATCCACGCGAATTCATTCTAAGTGCATGAAGGCGCACACTATCAAATGGGCTTTTTCACGTCCACTCGTCTTTTAAGGAAAGATTGAAATTTAGATGGTTCATACTCAATAATCGGAGTAATGTTCAGTGGAGCACGTGCCAGACCCCCGGAACACTTAGCATGTGACGTGTGTGCCGCTGTGTCCTTCCCATGAAGCAAATGCCCATGCTCGGTGTGGCCGGTAGTACACTTTCAGTTGTGGATCGTCTTCAAGTCACTACCGAATGGTGCCACCTGATCCGTTAAGCCTGATGGCTGGGAGCAACGAAGCATTGTTGTGTTAATGCAACTACCGTCAATTTAATTGATCAGGTGACCCCTTTGTGCTGAGCCCTGAAATATCTGAATAAGTGAACAGAACCTTCAGATTTTCTGTTTCTTACTGTTTTTCAATTATGATGTCAAGATGCTAACCAAACTATTCATTCGTTAAAAGTAGTTTACTGGAATAGTACCAGAAAAAAGTTTGACGTGTGATAATGGAATAGTCTTTACGACGATTGTCTCAAGTATTTTGCCACACTAAATTGTTACAGGCGATAACTTTCTCTTCAGTAACCTAATCATCTCATACATATCTCACTTTTTCTCCAATTTCTAGGAATGTTTTTAAAATTTAATTATTTACGCGCCTCATGACAAAAGTTCTTTTATGCCGTAGTTGACCTTCAACGGGTACAGTCACAAGATGCCAGTGTTGGTAGAAACACTAGCAAATCAGTTGTTGCAGTTTATGAAACCAGACACAGAGCGTTTTAGCTGTTTGCTGAAGAAGTTGGAGCTCCAAGTGAAGAACTTCAAATCACTTCCGCCATTCGATCAGGCGGACGGGTACTGTGCCTCCACCATCTTCGACCGCACGTGGGTGCACGAGGACAGGTGTGCGGCGGTCAGTGGTCAGTGTTCCCTTCCACCTTGCCCCAGCCATCATTTAATTCTCCTGATTAAATAAACATCGCAACGTGGCAATGTGGGCTCGTTTAAGGCTTCATGGTGTGTGTGCTTAAAGTGGTCATTAGGATCCAATTTAGGCGCATATTTTGTTCGCTATCTCAAACTAAAGTGAAACAATGGGTCCCGTTAATAGCGGTGCTCATCGGAAATCTACAGTGCGTTTAGCTTCTAAACCAGATCTGAGTAGTCATAATGGTTTTTAGTCATAACCACCTACCGTTAACTTGAAAAACATGCATTTAGCTAAAAATGAACTAATCAGTAATAAGCACTCAGGTTTCCCTGACTTTAATACCAGACGTTTTATAGAACGACCTGAATAAATATACCAGCGTATTTTTAGCTGATTTCAAAGCGTTGATTTAGTTCTGACTGATACCTTTTCTATGCTAAGACGTCCACTCAAATAAGCGCACAGCCAGCCCAAGTATGATCATTCTTCTTTTATCAGATGCAAAATTGGCATCCGCTCAGTACAATGTCATAGTGCATTTGAATGGCGAGATAGGATCACCCCAGTCTATTTTGGTCCGGCCACGGTAACAAAACTCATCGAATGGTGTTGGTGCAGATATACACCTTCTAGTGCAATATTTTCTTTGCTAGGAAAATCCAAGCTTAGGAAAAATTAGCACTCAAAAATTTTGTAAACAAACTACTTAACTGTATCATTGTTTTTTAGCGCATAGTCCCAAAGTAGACAAATTTTTTCATCTAACGCACTTACTCTAAGCAACATGAATGAAGGTGGACTAAATGAGCTTTGATACGTGCATCTAAATTTTAGAGATTACCTACGAAGAATTGCTGCTTTTTATACCATCTTTTTTTCGCCGTATATTTGTGGAAACGCTTGTGTACGGGAATGTTAGCAGGGAGGTGAGCTTACAAACGGGCCTCGCTGCTCTCTTAAAGCAGACCCAGTCGTATGCTCATTTTTTATCAACTTTACCCAATTTTTTTCACCACAGGAAGCTCTGAAATTTAACGAAATGATGACTCAAGCCCTTGAAAAACACGTGAACTGGCATCCACCCGTGGCGTTTGCATCCCCGCTCATGCGTGAAGTTGAAATCCCTACAGGTTGGCCGAACACTTTGTTCTGGTATTGCAAAACGTTCACTAGATCCAGTGTTTCATAAACTCCTTCAAATTTTAATAACCGTGCGAAAGAGGAGGTGTCCAATTTAGGCATGAATCTCTTCAAACAAAGACATTTAACACTTATTTTTGTTAAAGCACGAACCATAATCACTTCACAAACAAACCATTGTCAGACATCAAGAAAAAACCATGTTGTCAACACCTTAAAGTGCTGGGGAGTGAGGGTGGCTCTCAGCACAGCCTCTTTGATATTTATATTTTAACTCAGTGCTTTCATTGCAGGATTTCTAGATTAACTGAATTGTTTTATCGAATTCAATGAGAAGATCAACAAAGAATCCCATATTTAGCGACCACAAAATCCGATTCTTTCTCAGCAGTATTTTCAAAATTTATCGTAGGGCCAATAAATCTTATTATCTACTTACAGACCTGCCGACTTGATATCTATTAGACAAGGTGGTTTTTAAAGCCCGGACACCAATTTTGTCCTCGCATAATAATTAAGTATTAATTTCACATCCATGTTGCAATTTCTGTGAAGTTATGAGGAAAGGCGCCATGGACCTGTTTTCTATGGTAATCCTAGCATCGAAGCGTGCAGTAAAGTCGAACATTTTGGTCATGCGGAATCAGTCTTCTGGCGAGTATCTTATGCCCAGTCTTTTTTGAAAAGCTACATTTACTCTAGTACATTTGAAAATGGAGTCATCTTGATCGATCATATTGCTGTAAATTACTTGCAAGCCTCATATTTCGTTAGCTTTGTACATTCCTCATTCACTTTATGGGCAGTGCAGTTACCTGAAAGAATTCTTGGTTATTTCGCGAAGTAATCTGGTGTCTACTTAACCAAACGTCCCTTTTAAAGGCAGATACGAATAAGATATTGAAACTGTGTTTATCAAGTTTGCAAATTAAGTGTTTCGCCAGTCATCCTACGCCATTCAAACATTCCTTGCACACGAAATGTTCCACGCATGCAATCGACTGCCATTCTTTGGCAAGCACTAAAGTCTGAACAGTATTTTTAAAGGCCTTTAACCCGTGATTGTGCGGCCTTGTGTGCATGTGCCTAACTGAATGCCCTTCAATGCAGACAAAAGTACTTTTGGTCATTGCATCAGCTGTTAAAAGACTGTCAGCTGGCTTCTTTGGTCAATACGTGTGCTTTTTTGAAAGCCTTTCCTTCATTTGGGATTACTTCCATTAACTGAATCCTCAATGTGACCAATCCATCCTCGACATCCAGATTAAATCAGTGCGTATTCGGTGATAAAATACAAGCATCGTTGAACCAAAACTACCAAATAGTCCATTTCTCCTGACGTTTTTCAGGTCTTAGGATTAAGGCCCAAACATTACTCTAGCTAATTCACAATGAATTACATTACTAATAGTTAGGTACAGGTTGGTGCATGATTTTGTGTCTATATAAAAAGGACGTACTTGCCTAATTGGCATTAAGTATTTTTGATCTCTTAACTGATTTATCCATCAGGAGATTTGACCTATCACTTTTCATTGTAAGCAGTGCAGATTTGTTCTAATTTTCAATTTTCTAACATATTTTCAGGCCTCCCTCACATTTACAAAAGTGTAAATACGGGGAACCCGAGTTCCGCTATCCTCGTCTACTTCCAGTGTTCTCCCGTCACCGTGGAGGAGTGCGCTATGCACCGACTCTTCGAGCAGATTATTCGTGAACCCGCATTCAACACTCTGCGCACGGAGAAACAGCTGGGTTAGTGAGCAATGGCGTCTCCCTCAGTCCAAAAATATCACTTGCTATAAAGTCTTCTTTAAGGAATCGAATTCTCGCTTGTGTTTGCCTAACTTGAGACGCTGGCAAAAGAAGGACTCATTGCTATTTAAACACCTGACTCATTTTCCAGGGCCACGAAGCCTTTACTAGCAATTTCTAAATATCGATTTGCCACACAAAATGCTTTCATTCATTGGCATTTGGTGGTTGTTTGCTCTCCAATGCGTTAATTTAATTCTTTACACTTTGACGTGTGTGTGTGTGTGTGATCCACCTGAGGTTGTTTTTTAGCGTTTGCCAACGAAAATATTTTTCACTTCACCCATCGATACACTGTTGCCGCTGGGTCTTCCTATGGCTCCGCTGTGCCTAAGCGGAGTCGTCGTTTAAGCTTTGCAACGAAGCTTCCGTTGGCTACTTGTATTAAGCATCTCAGACAGGGAATAAATAAAACCGATGAATTGCTTGACATTCTTCTTTAGTTGCATAAACCTGTTTTGCAAGGCAAGGAGATTCACTGATGCTTCGTTTTCACTTCGGTTAATCCACACTAGCCCCTTTCTCTTATCGCATGAACATGCGACGAAGCCCTAAAATAAATTGACCCGAATTTCTCAAAAGTGCTTTGCTAAAGTATTTAGATGTCTAAAATTTTACGAATTTTTAAGGGACACATGTTTTTTGTGCTCGTAATTGCAGGATATATTGTTCGCGCTGGATGGCATCAGTCGAACACGCGCCAGGGCATTAATATAATCATCCAGTCGAAATACCACCCAAGGGATCTGGATGAGTTTATAGAAGAATTTGTTGCCGATCTGGAGGTGCGTTATCCTGCTTGATGTTGTTTACGTTGCTTGAGACATTCTTACGTTGGAATTTTGCCAGATCTACTACAACGAAGAAAATTGAATTATCAGTTGCCAGGAGCCATGCCTTTTTCGTGTAACTTTTCCTGTTGAGCATTAGCCAGAGATGCACTCAGGAATATCTTGAGAAAAATCCCCCTTATGATCGATTTCCTAGGGAAGGAGTTAGTTCTGTGGTGTCTTCTAAACTTGTAGCAAGTAAATAAACATACCGGCTTACACAGTTCCATTCACTATTGGTTGTTCATATTTTCTAATTTTCAAACGTAGCTAAATCACTTCAAAGGCTATCTTCAGCGGTTTATTACTTAATTATTTACTAGTAGTCGTAAGCCACTTATGCCCACCTATCCGGACAATAATACTTTAGTGCCAGATACATAAATACGTCTTTCTGTTTTAGGAGAAGTTAGTGAGCATGCAGCCAATGGAGTACAGTGAACACGTAAACTCGGTTGTTTCGAATTTGCTTGAAAAGCCCAAGAATATGAACCAGCAGTACACACAATACTGGTCACAAATCATCCGACGACGTTATGAGTTTGATCGGTGTAAGTTTACGGTAGGAGGAGTCCCGTCTCCTATTCTCTGTGGCGCCATCACACTGGTGTATCGGTCGGTGCCTTGTCGCACTTCTCAAATCATTTTAAAGAAATGGCTCAAATTACATGTGACCCATGGTAGGAAATACGATGTCTCCTCTTTGCGACCACCATACTGATTACACAAATCCCTTTATATTCATACAAATGTTTTCGTTCAAGTTTAGATGTCTGTTATCATGTCCGTGTGACCCACGTTTGCAGACGTCTTATTCTTAAATTTACAAGCCTCTCCGACAACGCTTTGTGCTTTAGAAAAAAGCGACTACAATAGTAGTTTTCTCTACACTTTCTACTCCTGTTAGTCGAAGCAGATTTAAGCATATTAAGGAGTAGCAAGAAATATCAGTTTTCTTTGATACCAAATTAGTAACTGCGCCTTCCTTAGCAGCTATTTTAACATATAACAAATTTCAGTGGAGCGTGAAGCAGAAATTGTTCGGAACACTGAAAAAGAAAAAGTGCTCAATTTTTACAGGGTGAGTTTGTGTAGTGTTGTCTGCCCTTAAGTGCATTGATGGCTTGATTACTGATGCCAAAGAACTGATACCGTAGAAGGATTTTCAGAGCACAGATCAGTGAAATTCTTTTCGTTTTAGACTCATTTTAAAGCTGCCTCCAGTCAAAGAAGAAAACTAGCAATATATGTAATTTCTGAAAATGCGCCCGCAACAGACAAGCAAGATACCGTAAGCCATTTGAATACACATCTAAACTGACCACTTCGAGTTAGACTCCTCTTACAATAAAGTGCAAACAAAAGTGATTTACGTTTAAGATTATCAGAAAAGGGCGTTTGTAATTGACCAGTACGTTTCCATCGTTTGCATGCGCGGAAGTTTAGCAGGGCAAAAGCAGCACTATTTAAAGCTGCATGAAAACAAACCCATTTACATGTATGGAGTTTGGGTTTCGTTTTTATGAGAATCTCAGCTGGCAGTCTGGTCCTTTTCAAGATCCTTGTTCGTGTATAACATTAGATTTAGCAACACTGGTGCCTTTATCGCGTTTTAAGGCGTGTTATTTAACGTTTTATGACCCATAATGCATTTGCCACAAACTAATTTTTCATCATTTTGCTAAAGGGTTTAATTATTTCGAATCCAACGGCTTTCAAACTCAGTAATCCCCTATGTAAATTCTCCACCTCATCCGACCTTCTGTTCTGCAATGCTCCATTGATGAAGGCAAACGAAGGGGTTTAAGACCAACCGCAATTTTGCTAACTGTAATTAACGTATTTAATGGTTTTTTTTATATTTTAACGTTTTTTGAACTAGTTTTTCTTCAATGATCGGTTTTTCTCGTTTGAATTATGTTTGCTCCTTTTCTTTTTTGTTATTTCTCTCCAAACCGTCTAATAAAGCCACCTGCAAGCACCTGGTCCCACATTTGTACAATACAACCTTATAAATAATATCAACAATATGTATTTTTTTACGTATCACAAGCTGAAAGATTTATTTGTGGAGCCTTACAACTGCAAATATTTCAAAATTGTGCAATATAAAAAACCACGGCAACAGCCATGCATTTCACGACAATCGTCAATGTAAGCCAAACCCCGCTCGTGGTTTATATTTTAAATATACTTTAGAATGTTACTTAAGAAGGTACATTTAACTACAACTCTGCCAAAAATAGCATTGCTATCTTTTTAAAATAGTTACTGAATGCAAACGAAATATTTCGCGTAAGTGCGTAAAACTTTATCAGAATCTTTTAATTTCCTTCAGTGAACGGTTTTCGTCAATTTCAGGACGCCCAAAAAGTGGGAAGCGTGAAATTGTTTCATAATGTCGGATTCAACAAAGCACATAACATGACACAAGTGATTGTAAAGATTAGTTTTTCAAATACTGGAACACGTTACTTTCACTTGGCCCCAAAAGCAGCTTTACTTTTATCTTGTTATATGCGTTAAATGTTTTGGCTTAAGTAAACTTGGCAAAAGTATAACAGATGGCGTACGTATCTGTAGGCAAATGAAAGCTGCACTGATGTGGAAACAAATCGTTACTGTTCACATTTCGGTTGTACTAATTCACGCTAACTTAACCTTAAGTTTATTACTTACTGCCGGTTTCCCGATTGCCCAAGTATAAATATTTTATTTCTATCAAAGCACATTGCAGATCAAAAATCTAGCAGGATTTTTGATTTTTGTGATACGTTAGAAAAGACGTAATTTGTGTAACTCACTTGCGACAGCTAATTAAATTTTTTCAAAATCACAATTTTTGTTTACGATAAATAAACCTTTACTCAAAAGATTTGTTCAAAATAAAAAAAATTATGACACAGACGTTATTAATTCACGAATATGACCTCCATTGAATTTGGACGTCAGAAGCCAATATAAAAATGAGAGGTTAACAAATAATGACAAAAGTAAACATTTTCTTTGAGGCCACACAAGTATTAACCTTGGTATAGAGGAATATTCACATTCAACAATACGTAAATAGGCACCACAATATTTCGCTTAGAATTTCAAGACGCAAAAATAAATGGTTATTTAATGATAATATGATCAACCAAGGGATTAAATCAATTTTGTCAGTTTTTGATAGTACAAATAGTGTTTTCAATGCAATGTAATAAAAAAAACATTAAACAGTATAAACGCATTTTTGAATATTTCTGGCTATCATCGATATTAAAACAAAGGGAAGACCAACATATTTGGTTATATAGATTCGACTTAGCCAAAATTATTAGATGCGATGATATTGAGAGGTCAGGGAGTCAGTTAAATTACAGGGCGATTTACAGAATTGCTAGCTTTAGGTTGTACATTGAACAGCAAGTTCATTCTCAAAGTTAAATATTTTAATCACATATTGTATGAAATCATGATATTCATTAAAAGCTTCCTATTCTGCAACAGCACTGCATGACTGCTCTACTATGAAAGGGCTATTTATTCTTAGTGGCAACCTCTAAAAATCAACTGCATTTCATAGCTAAAGAACCTTATCAAAAATGATTCCAATTGATATATAGCTTATCAAACACTGAAATTAGTTATTTTTAAAGGCTTTACATAAAATAACTGCCGTGTTGAAAATGTTAAAAGCGTTTTTCAGATAGCTAATTTACAGAAGTGATGAAGTCAGAAAATTGTTATTAAAAGAGTTCAGATGGCTGTGTTTACAAAATCATTTTTAAGCTCATATAATGAATTGCTTTCTTGACATTAGGTCAGTGGTTCGACTCGCTATTTATTAAATCAAGTCCAAAAGTCACTTTGAAAATATCATCAAATCGCACAGGCAACAGGAACACATTTTGTTGACACGTTCATCGCATTCTTCCACTGTAGATTGAGCAAAACGTTTCTGATAAAAAGGATTTTAAACAGTAACTATGACTAACACTTTAAATCATGAATATTAGGGCATTAATTTTAAAGTTAACGAAAAGAAATTACTTGATGGTTTGTTGTATAAAATCACGTGCAGGTCTGAACTTGATAATTAGGTACTAATCAATGTTTTTATATAGTGATATTATGTATATAGGGCATTACTTATTTTTACTGGTTACTCATACTTCAATAATGTGTTTAAACCTCCAATATTTAAGGTGACGCATTAATTTGGTGTGCATCTGATGGGAAAAAAGCAACATCAATCCGACAAGCTGTAGGACCTTTCTGATATGCTTATTATCTAGTTATATCACTAACACAGAATGGACTACATTGTATGGTGGAAAGAAAGCTGCTGGTGCTGGGCAGGTCCGCTTTCGTCGCCTACCATTTAACTGTTGCAGGTATTAACACCTAAATTAATGAATTTGGATGTCTTTTAGTATATCCTTTCAACCATTTTCTGTGCCCTATTGTACAAAGGATGGTGTTGTTTTTGACTTGGAGTATGCATCATAATTTAATAATATTATTCATAGGAATGTTTTGCCGTTTGTGAAGAAGTATGGCATAAATCCTGTGACGGGAAAGGTTTTTCTCTCTTAAAGGTAACATTTTTTTTAGAAAATGAAAACAAACGAGCTGATAAAATTAAACTTCAGTAAAAACTCAGAAGGGAAGTATCATTGCCCAATCACTTTCAAGGTTTTCAACCAGAATACTCATATTGTCGCTGTTAGAACGACAGGAAACGTCTATGCTTTTGAAGTATCCATTTCTTTTATCTCATTTTTGTAGGCGGTAGAGCGTCTCAACATAAAGCCTAATAACTACTTGGATCTCCTCACGTCAGAACCTTTCACTAAGCAGGACATCATAACAATTCAGGATCCATCAAAGTTGGATAAATTTAATATCTCTGCTTTTTACCATGTAAAACATAATGTCTCGAAAAAAGGTTAGCATTTCTTAATGGTAACATATGTTGAGGTGGTGAAAATTTGTCCACTATTCGAACACTTAACCCAGAAACAAAGGAAACCCTTGCTGAGTTGGAGAAGATTGATATCGATATACCTGATTATATGTATACCAATAAGCCTAATAAGACTAGCAGCGGGCCTATACGAGATGTCTTCAATACAGCACACTATTCTACCGGGAAGGCAGCCGCCTCTCTTACGTCAACTGTAATGGAGCCTACCGTTGTTGTCGAGCCAGGTACAGAAGCTTCCCTAAGACTTACCTTGTAGCTATTCTGGAGGAAGACGTTGTTAGATATCGCTATGTGAAATCAAAAGGTTTTGTTCGCTTAGTTACTTCGTATGGGAATTTAAATATGGAACTTCATTGCGATCTGGTACCGAAAACTTGTGAAAACTTTATCAAATTATGCGAGTCCGGCGTATACAATGATACAGTTTTTCATCGCGTTATCAGGCATTTCATTGTAAGTCAGCTGCACAGTCTATAAAACTTTCAGATCCAAGGTGGCGACCCTACGGGAACCGGTCTGGGTGGCGATTCTGCGTGGGGTGGCAATTTTGCGGACGAATTTAACGACACACTGAAGCACGATAGCCGGGGAACCCTATCGATGGCTAATTCGGGTCCAAACACGAACCGATCCCAATTGTAAGGCTGAGTTTTGTACTGACAGACATAGCTTTATCACCTTTAGGCCTTGTCCTCAGCTAAACAAAAAGCATACCGTCTTTGGAAAGTTAGTTTTAGCCTCTAATTACTCAATCCATGTAGAGTTGTTGGAGGCTTAGATACGTTGGACAAAGTCGAATTGGTGGAAACTGATAAGGATGACCGTCCTCTTGTAAATTCACTGTTGGAAAAACTAATGTGCTGATTCGTTTGTTTAGGAAGAAGTCAAAATCATAGCCACCCAGGTTTTCGTGAATCCCTTTAAAGAAGTTGATGAAATGCTGGCTCGTGAACGAGAGGCACTAAAGTTAAGGGAGTCCGCGGCCCTCCTGGAACCAGAGACACCGAAGCCAGGAAACAGACGCGAAGAAGAGGCCATGGAAGCTGCTAAACGCGCCAGAAAGAGGGGTAATAAAGGTAACTTAGCTACCAAATCGCTAAATATGTTTGTCTTGTTTGTTACTGCTTTACTAGGGCAGATCATATTACCGACTTATTTGTTTGGTCTGTTTTGGGACTACCATTTTTTTCAGTTCGTCTGTTCTCCTTCAGTATGAATGTGGCTAATAATTTCTGGCAAAACATGATGATAATTGTGGTATATTTACACCTACACATTGACCAAGCTCCACAGTAATGTTCTCAATTTTAGACGTCATCTCAGAACAAAGAACGGGGGTTGGAAAGTTTGTTGTTTTATCTTCTGAAGACACCAAAACTGAATCAAATCCAGAGCTACTCAATAAGAAACGCAAGACCGTCTTGAAGTCTACATTATCGGATTTCAGTGCATGGTAATCATGTAAATAGGTTAGATTTTAACTCATTTCTAAATGCAAGCATTCTTCAGAAATCCTATCTGTACTACCTTATCATTTACAACGCCTGTTTCGTTGGGTTTGAGGGGATCCTACAGTCATCGGAAAATAAATCCGTCGCACCTTTTTAAAGCAGCTTTAAATGATTTCGGAGAATAAAGTGTTGATGAACATAAAAGAGTAGTTTACAGGATGGCCAAAGAACGAATAGACTGTATATTACGTAGTCATCTATGCCTAGGTGGTCGACTGTCTGGGACAGGCGGACTCGTCAGCATTGGTGTTGCCGCCCGAGGCTCCACTTGCTCCATTGGAAGTGGGAATTGGGAGGATACTTGGCGAGAGATTAAGCACGATATGGGATATTAGCTGCTCGACACTCTGCTCGAAGCATCTACAAATGTGGTGGTCGTATCAAGCGAAAACAGAGCTTACTTGAGATTGCTGGGGTGTAGATGCTGACGAATATCTGTAAAGACCTCCTCAATGCATCCAAGCTCACTGTTAGTCATTCTGTTTTCTTGTAGGTGCTAAATGCAAAAGCGTTTACTTGGTGAAAAGTAGAACGTACTGCTAATAAAGTCAAAATCGATGTCAGCTTTCCCACTAAAACCAGTTTTGACTCATCAACTGTAGTGGGACCCTGAAATTAAGAAAGAGTAAGTGTTCGAAGTTACCAAAAGGAAAGGTCATATTGCTGAAACACTAAACACGACTAATTTTGGATTCAATTAACTGCCTAGCGCCATTGATGTGTTTGGCATTTTGTTGCTGAACGACAGTTTGCTTTCTAAATCAGAGTACGCTGAGGAGATTTCAGTAGGATAAAATGCTTAGTACCGTTTAATAGGCACATTCTAGGATAATGCAAGTGGTCTCAGAATTGGACTATTTTAACATGCGGGCCTGATGTTAGGTTAACTTCGTGATCTATGAGCAATTCGTTGCCAAAATAAGGCAGTCTTTTATATCTTGACTAAGACTAAATCGACTACATAATTGAATAGTCTAAATCTGCATGCGATAACGCCGGTTGAATTACACACAGACAATGTGGAATAGTCAATATTATAGAACGGAGCAACGATGTAGAGTTTGAGCCCGAGTAATTCGCTTTTGAGCGTTCAAACTTCATTTATGGGTTACGATAAATGGACTATCCATGAATCATCACCACTACGTTAAGTGTTTGTTGCTTTTGTTTCAAAACGCGTGAGCCTAAGTGCATACAGGCGATAAAGGTAATTCAACGAACTTGTGATGTCTTCAACCTGTTGACAATATCGAAGGCCTCATCCTCACATCGCCTGCGCCAGTCTGTGACAAACGCGACATCTTGCATCCCGTAATCCGAGGCGATCTGAAACCGAAATCACCATATTGCACATATTCTTTGGGTCAGACGTTGCAACAAATAGAAATGACGTAGTAATCGCCATCGTCGTAGCATTTGCCTCTGATAAGTGTGACAAAACCTAGCAATTCAAGTTGAAGCCAACAATCTGCTTAATTAGTCGATGTGTAGTTAATGGCTAGAAGGGGCGCTCAAACAAACCAAATGAACCTTAAACCAACGAATGAAACAACTCAAGCAACCACGAAACTCCGACTAACGTAAAACCCAACGAATCAGGTATGAGAGTAAGCTACATCACAAGGTCCGAATGTTGGTGGAATGGAGTTGGTCATCATTTCTTGCCCTTCGTATACTGGAATCATTGAGGGCTGCGGATTTGACATAGAAATATGAAACTCCCGGTCGTGATAGGGTGTGGTATACTCTTGTGTGAGACTGGTGGGCGAGGCCTGAAAGTTACATTTTAAACATAATTTATCGCCAGGGACTAGCATGAGGTCTATTCCAAAAGATGATACGTTAAAAAACAACGAAGCCATACATCAGTAATGTGAAGAAGCACTATGCCGATGTGATACTTCAGCTGCTGGTTTAACTCATCCAAGTGCAAAACGAGAGTCGCGTATTTTTGCTGAAATTCAACAGTCACTGGCGATTCTTCCGCCGACGTCTACAAGGAACAAGCCCTCGATAAACACATAAAATGTCACGCTAAATTTACAAAAAAAACACACCGAACCTGGCTTTCAGCAATATCATTCATTTCCCTTAGCGCAGCAACTGATTTCTGCTTCTTTGACAAAATGCGATGTATCTTCGCCTTTAAAAGTTCCAAATAATTGTAATTCATAGGAACAAATAAAACACTTGATGGCATTAACTTACGAGACTTAGCAAAAAGTCTGACATTGCATCAGTCTGATCACAGAGCTCAGTTGCTTGTGAATCACAAAGAGTATTGCAATCCAACGGTTGCTGTAAGTTTGAGTAATCTAGCATCGAACGGCCGGGTAACTCATATTCTTTGCAGCCGTCCATGTTTAGAATCGAACCAGGGGGCGAAAGTTCTAAATCATTGGCAATTGGGGCAATGAAATACCTTGTTTGAAAATATAGGGGGCAGCATTTTCATCGGAGTAGTTTCGAAAATTTCCAGGACTTTCTTTAATACTGGAATGTAGATTTGATTGTAGGTACGACTTTAAATTTTCAACAGGAATGGCTGAAACTGATGAAGTCGAACAAACAAAAATATCCGATTCTGGGATTAGATGAGAGTTGTCAACAACCAACTGGAGTTTGGTGTTGTTCAAAGATGAGTGAGAAAGGATTTCTTTTTCTAGATTTACACTGTACATAGAAGAATCAGGGGAGACAGAACAAATGCGGCCCAAGTAAAACCCCTTTACTGGCGACAAGGATCTAAGAGAAATGAGAGATAATGAAAACCTACGATACCAAAGCTTGTGTTCCCGGTGCAAGGCAAAAAGGAATGCTGTTGATGCTTGGAAGACCTTCCAGTGATTGCACCATTTGCTTAGATTGAGACAATTCTGGAGGTAAATTATTGAGGTGATTCTGAATACTCCAGAGGTTTTGGCGCCTGATATTAAGACATCTCCGTTCCTCCATCAAAAATGCTTGACTAAATCGTCGGGGTTTTCCAATGAGTTTTCTGATGCAATGCCATTGGGCTCTGGTGAGAAGCCGGGATTTCAAGCGGCAGAAATTTTCTTTCAAAACAATTTGGAAATCATTAGCTCCTAAAAGTGCATGACTGCAACACAGAGAATGCCACCAGAAACAGAAAAGCATTACCTATCAACTAAAGAATAAAGCCACTCATACTTAAGGAAATCACAAAACGTTCTCGATTGTAATAAATTCTTCAATGATAGCACTAAGCGATTTGATGCAGGTTCCCCGAGAACCTTTAAACAGTACTACGTTTACAAAACAAGGAAATACTTGCCTCAGGGTAACCAGGAACATTCATACGTCTGCTAGAATAATGCGATAAACAGCAAATCTAAAAGGTCTCAAATAACGCGCCGTCGATACCACCAGCTATTCCCACGAATATTATGGCCTTGGTTCGAGAATTTTTTTATTTCGCATTAAAATTTAAAACAGAAAGTGAAAAAGCTGATGATATGATTAAAGTTGTTACCAACGAAAACCTCTAATTCAAAGTCTGAGCAATTAG